>QOKR01001199.1:0-12083 GCA_016880985.1 Phytophthora idaei | reverse complement strand
GTACACAAGGTGAGGAAGGTTCAGCAGATCACGGATCATCGGGGGACCCCCTCCGTTAGTCGGTGTCTGGGCACTGTTGGAAGTTAGATCGTGCAATCTCGCAGATTTTGCTGATCCCGCTACACCAGAATGGTGCGCGTGCCCGGATCATTTGGTGACTCGGGATTTCACCGTGAGTCCCAAGAAGATGTTCAAGTGAAGATTGAGCCAGGGGAAGAAGCGTCATCGGAGGTCGGATCGACGACGACGCACCTGAATGAAACAAGATCCGCGGATCGACGGAGTGCTGGGAGGAATTCAGTCGACGGAAGAGAGGCAGATCCGGATCTAAAAGAAAAACCTCTCTATCCTCCCCCAGGTCCCTCCGGGGACCCCTGCGGATCTCGGCTTGCGTCGACATCCGCTAACGAAGAGGGAAAGTGAAGGCGAAACGGTATGCATTTGCAGACTCACCGATTAAGCCAACACCGTACCTGAAATCAAGCCCGCTAGTCGCAAATACCGATATGAAGAATGATACGACGAAGACTACGCGGAGGAAGATGAAGGCCCCTGGATCCGAAGAAGAGGACCAAGCTAGACCTAAATCAAGCTGGCCCGACAAAGATCTGGAATTCGGGTATCGTCATCAGGCGCTCCGCGACTTTCTCTATCAAGATCTGGTCATACGGATCCTGCAGCCAAAACAGATCGAAGATCCTCAGAGACCGGTGAGGGCACCAATGCAGACATCAAACAAGCTGACTCCGGTGAAAGCTCTGGTGAGCCAACTCACGGATGCTGGTATTGTGGCTGGAGCGCAACGCCGAGGATCTGTTCGAGCTGGATTTGGATCTGATACAGTCGACGACACAAGATCTGTTTAACAAGATCAAGTTCATTGTCGGGGAAGCGTCACAGATGCCAGATCCAACATCATCGCCTCGGATCAGCCAGCCCGCGCCCTCCAACTACGCTTCAGCAGCCGAAGAGGACTCGGATACGTCGTCGGAACCGAGACGTATGAATCTAGGTCCTTCGATGCTGGAGATACGAGCGAAATCTCAGAGACAGGAGGCGCGTAAGCGAGTTCAGCAGCAGGATCTAGCTCCGGAGAAACAAGACCCAACCCCGCTGAGTCGGAATCCAGCGAGATCAAGCACAAGTAGATCCAGATCAACACCGGATCGGACACACTTGAGCCTCCCTCAGACTCCATCATCGACACCCGGACAGACCGCGACAGCGAGATCGTCGGACACCTCGTCTGGCTCTCTGCAGCGGTATTTCGAGGCGGCGATGAGCCGTTTCTTAGCCGAACAAGGTATGATCACGGCTAAACCGGCTACTCGGGAAGCAGGCCATCCTGGATCACAAGATGTTGAAATGGAGTCAGTGGGTGAGGCAGATCTGGCCGACCTGCACGAAGAGTTTGATCCTGACAATCTAGACTTCCCATCTCCATCCCCTGCGGCTGTGGTCACTACAGTGGGTGGCGGTGGAGGTTCGTCCATGATACAACGTGTCAGGATCTCAGCGATCTCAGATCTCAAGGCGTTTACGGGCGAGGATCAAGACGAAGATCGCGCACGAGCTTGGATCGGCAAAGTCAAGTCAGCCCTCATGCGAGATCAGGCGTCGGATGCAGAAAAGTGCCTGACGTTCGCGGATCTACTAGCCGGACCTGCGAGAAACTGGTACCGCCTACTCGCGAGATCTGCGCGAAACAAATGGCCCGACTTGCTACAAAGTTTCCAGACACAGTACTGTGGGCTCGGTGTGTCGGTCGCTTGGCAATACTACCATGCCCGTCGACGATCGGAGGAATCGCCTCTGGAATATCTGCACCGATTGAATGCGGCGGGGTTACGGGTTCATTTGAAGATCAAAGGTGGCGGATCCAAGGTCCTACGCGAACATGTGGATCATTTCATTGATACGCTAGGAGATCCAGATCTGGCGGATCGGCTGACGTTGTTGCGGCTCCCGGACGCGGACGAGCTGGAAGAGGTGTTGCGAGCCCTGGATCGCGTCAAGCACCGTCACAAGAAAGCAGTCGCGGGATCGAATAAGTTCCGTCAGCGTGCCCCCACGCCGATGGTCCCGGGTAGACGCGCGTGGAAGGTCCAGGTGGCTGACTCAGGTACAGAGTCCGGATCGGACGGATCCGACTCTGACTCGGACAGCCATCCCCGGATCTGCCTGACTACAGGAGAAGACCGTGCATCGAAAGGTGTGAACGACCAAAAGCGGGCAGAGCCGTCGCAAAGAGATCGACGTTTTGGTTGACCTAGCTGCGAGAGACCGTGGGGCTTAAGATCTAGGGATCACCAAGACGCGACCGATCCAGTCCGCTGCTCTCAGTGCGGATCACGGAAGCACACAGAGTCCGGATGTTGGAGACATCTGATTTGCAAGAAATGTGGCAAGAAAAGACACCCAGGAGATCATTGCTTCTACGTGTGCCGCGGCTGCGGTAAACTCCATGAAGCTGGTAAGTGCCCGATGGAAGAGTTCTACAACCAGATCCGCCGATGGTATGATCCGATCAAACATGGTGGTCTGTTGCCAGAAGTGGCCGAGAAGATGTTAAACTAGGACGCTCGCTGGGTTGGAATCCGGTAGGAGCCGAGCGTTCTAGGTACTGCATTTATGCATTTGTGAACAAGAAATCGATAGATCGAGGAAGCAAGCCGTCAGATCAAGCCGATAATACACGTGCTCTGCATGAGGAATCTGTCGTCAGGATATCAAGCCTACATCCGACAGATGAGTTTGCCAGATCCGATATCTCCACACCCTTGGACTTGCGCTTAGGCGAGACTCGGGGATTTTGGAGACAGCGAGATCAAGATCGATGGTTTGAACCAGCTAAGGGCGAGATCACCTCCAAACCCACCAAGATCCCCAAGATCGCAGAAGTTCGTCGATCTGGGGTGATGGGAGTTCCAGATCTACGACCAGGAGAGTCCCGAGGATACTGGAAGTATCACGCTCCGGGAAAGTGGTTTCGACAGGCCGAAGTGGGAGGCAAGATCAACAATGAGAAATCGACTATGCTTCTGGATAGTGGTGCCGAGGTGCCCATATTGGACACCGCCTTTGCTCGTAAAGTAGGATGACACATCGACAGAAGTCAGGTCCAAGATTGTGTTGGAATTGGCGAAAATGTCTTTACCACGAACAGAAGGACGCGGATCAAGATCACGCTGGCTGGTTGTCTGGTGTACAGTTTCGATATATGGGTCTGAGATCTAGTTGGCTAGGACGCCATCCTGGGAATGGATTTCATGGTGCCTGCTGGAGTGCGGTTAGATCTGGCTGACGGGACAATGTGCTTCCCCGACGAGATGCGGATCCAGCTCAGTGGACGTCGCCCGTTGTATGGGGAATAGATGAGAATCGTGGGGGCAGGGAAGACAAGATGGATCGGGTCGGGTGAAACCTGGGAATTGCCGGAACGCCAAAAGTGGACCGATCGAGAGAAACTATGGGTTATCCAAGGTGAACGATGGATACCCACCGTCGTGAGAGGCCCAGGCCGATCCCAGTATCTCTCAATCACCAACATCAGCGAGAAGAAGTTGCTGCTGGACCGTTATGAAGAGATCGGGATGTGGCTGGCTTTGGACAGTGTGCCAAGGCTCCCTGGATATGTGTCAGTCGGATCTCGCCGGTACAGAGAATGACAGAATCTGGCGTATGAGGCGACCACCGAATTCAGATCGGAGGACATGGATGAGCAGCCCGAGGAGCCGGTCGGTCCTTTGGTAGAACGTCCCGTATATCCGACACCACGTAAGATCTTGCAAAGAGGTCGACCTCCCCAAACCGATCCCGTGGTAGTCAGACCTCAAGCCCTCGCATGTGACCAAGAAGGCCCGCCGATGGATCCGGAATCTATGTCATCAGGAACCCCTCGGGTAATGCCAGTTCTAGCCAAGCAGGAGGTGGCGATCGAAGATCAAGGCCGAGCGTTACTGCCTGTCCCCGAGAACACGAATGGATCCAGGACGAGTCAGGAGTCCCATCCCAGTGTGGACAAGTCGTCAACTTCAGAGATCTTGTCTAGCCCAACCTCGACCTCGATTACACGTGAGGTGAAGGAAAAGATCGAAGTGGCGAGATCCGAAGATTCGCCGACTGTACGACCGGATCTGCCATCGACAAGTAGGCCACCGGATCTAGACCCATCGCCAGATCAGGATCTGGGCCACACCGCCGCAGATCACAGCCGCGCAGAAAGACTGGGGGCGATTGAAGATGAACAGATCTGTTATCACGAGGGCGGTGATCTATATGCAGAGGACGTCGGTGAGGGTAAGCCGGTGGTCCCAGGCGTGCCGCTGACTACGGAAGAAGTGAAGATCGAAGATATCCAACTAGATCCGACGTCTAATACACAGGAGGAGGTAAATCGCCTACGGGATGTGATCTGGAGCGATTTAAGCACTTGCTTATCGGAAAGGGCAACGCATTACCACCGGCTGCGAGAAGAGTCGTGTGTGATATTGATGTGGGTGGAGCTAGACCGATCGCGCAGAAGGTACGCAAGGTCGCCCCCAATTCCGGGAGAAGTTGTCAGATCTGATCAAGGGATTACTTAACGCCAAGATCACCAGATTCTCTACATCCCCGTGGGCCTCACCGATCGTGATCATTATCAAGAAGAACGGTGAAGATATGCGGTTGTGTATCGACTACAGGTTAGTCAACAGCCTCACTCGGTTGATGGTCTATCCTATGCCATTGATCAACGAGTTATTGGAAGATCTGGACAAGATGTTGTGGTATTGCTCCTTGGATATGGCCAGCGGTTTCGGGGTGGTGACGATGACAGATCGATCTCGCGCGATCTCGGCCTTCATCACACCTTTCGGTCTGTTCGGTGGAACCGGATGCCTTTCGGGCTCAAGAACGCCCCACAGATCTACCAACGACTGCTCGACAATGCGTTGTATAGTTTTACTCGAATCCCTCGACGAGGAGGAGATTCAGAGGCCACAGACCAGTTTGAAGAAGGAGAACCAAGTGATCGGCGTAAAGCTTCCGTGCTAGGCCGCAGATCATACATCGACGATATCTTAGTACCCGCCCAACCTTGGGGTCAATTATGTGACCGAGTGGACGCATTGCTGAGAGCCTGTGATTAGTGGAACCTTTCGATCAGTGTGGCGAAGAGCTACTGGGGAATGGATAAGGTGGACTATCTGGGCCACCGAGTGTCAAAGGAGGGTTTAGAAGCCAATCCCAAGGATCTATTGTCGCTGGCGAATCTACCTTTCCCCGGGTCGCTCAGAGCTATGCAGTCGTTTCTGGGTAGCCTAAACTACTAGAGTAGATTTATCGAAGACTATGCGATCTATGCGGCAGTCCTCTACGAACTACGAGAGGTAGATTTCGCAGCGATAAGAAAACCAAACTCTCGAATCAAGGTCGAACAGGCTATGCAGGCCGATCCTCAAGAGAGACTGGATAAACGTCGTGATCGGGAGTCCTCGAGACCCGATCAAGCTGAAAACGTGTCCGACCGAGTGAAACTGGAGACGGATCTTGGTGCTCCGAACAACGAGAGATCCGTACCGGATGAAGTCCAGGGGTTGAGTGGTGTAGAGCTCCGATGGGTTCGAGCCCATCGTGCATTCGAGAAGTTGAAAAGCAAGATCGCGACAACACCGACCCTGCGTCATTTCGATCCGAATCGGCCGGCGACGGTGGTGGTGTATGCTAGCGATTGGGCAATCTCCGCTGCTCTGATGCAGGAGTACGATCGGATCTACTACACCATCAATTTCATCAGTCGAACACTGAAGCCAAACGAGATTATCTACGGCGTAGTGGAGGAGGAGATTATCGCGTCATTGCGGGTGCTTGACCTCAACTACAATCTGCTGGTGGGACGACCCATACGGATATTGACTCAATATTCCACGTTGACGTGGTTATTCAAGTCAGCAGGCCTACAGGGATGCTTGGGGCAATGGGCAGCCCTTCTATCGCCCTGGACGTTGGAGATCGTAAAATGTTCGAAGGGAGAAGATGAGACCCTGTGGATATTGGCTGCCACCATAACCCCCAGATCCAAGATCGACGAAGCCTTGACTAAGATCGCACCTATGAAGGAGCCCCGACGTCAGGTCCAAGCCCCAATACCCACGGTAGAGGCCCACGAATAACTATATGTGGTAAGGTTCGATGGATCTGCTCGAGTGAAGCGCGGTGGAGGCGCATATAGCGCTATTCTGTGGAAGCTGCCTGAATGGACAGTGAAGAAGGCCAGATCCGGATACGCTGAAAGTCTCACTGTCAACGAAGCCGAGTATCATGGTTTTCTATTATGCCTGGAACTCCTACAGGAGGTAGATCCTAAACGCCTAGTGGTGTGCGGAGACTCAAATCTGGTGGTCAGACAAGTAAGAGGTGAGATCGACTGTAAGGCACCCGGATTAACACTCGTACACCGGAAAGTGCTAGATCAGTTACAGAAAGGGCCCGATCGTGACGTGGTACATGTTAAGCGCGACTGGAATGTGAGCGCCGACAGCTTGACAAGTACTCTGCAGCGTCAGTGTGGTGTTCTGGTGGAAGGAAAAGCCAGGTGGCAAGATCGGGTCACACTAAATCGGCTAGATGAAGTCATCGTGGTCCGATCTAACGACAAGATGGCCAGGGTCTCGGCCATGGTAACTCGTTCTAGAACCAGGGCGAGCTCGAAGCCCCAGATCTTGCAAGAGGATTACGTGAAGGGACTCCGGATCGATAGGATCCGGCAAGCACAGGACGAGGAGGCGTGGATCTTGGGGCTAAAGAAATATTTGGTCGGAGAGTTGCGATATCTCGATCAGGAAGAGGCTAAATCGTACAGTCTCATTGCTACAGATTATAAGATGGATCGGAACGATTTACTCTTCTACTGACCTCCAACGAAGCGGACCGACGAAGATCGTGACGGATTGATGCGACTGGTGATGCCGGAGGCTCTACCTCAGGATATCCTACATCACTATCATGCAAGTCTCGAAGGCGGCCATCAGGGTATTGGTCGTACATATCAACGAATCCGGGATCGTTTTCACTGGAGAGGGTTGTACAAGAGTGTACAGCGATATGTCGGAGAGTGCGTGGACTGTGAGACAGGCAAGGGACGACTCACAATATCGGGGGAGTCGCCCGGGAACATCCAGGCGACGCACCCTTTTCAGATCATTGCAATGGATCATATCCCGTCGTTACCTAGATCACACAAAGGGAACACCGAGCTGTTGATCGGGGTAGATCTGTTCACAGGGCACGTGATCGCGAAGGCCAGTGCCTCCAGGACCGCCCAAACGATCGCCGAATCCTACGAGGAATGTGTCTTCCGCCGTTTCGGAGCCACGGAGATGATACGACACGATCGTGAGCCGGGATTTATGTCCGATTTCTTTCGCGCGTTTAACAAGATCTTAGGACAGAGACAGGGGCCACGATGGCATATCGCCCTCAAGCTAATGAATCTGCGGAGCGTATGGTACAGACAATAACCCGGGCGCTTAAGATGTACGTTCAAGATCGGGATCAGAAGGACTGGGATGAGTACGCAGAACGTCTCACTTTCGCGATCAACACCGCGCAAGATCGGATCCGAGGAGACACCCCGTTTTACTTGGTGCATGGGTGGGATCCCAGATCGACCTTGGAGGCATCAATCCCGGTTGGCAGTACGAAGAGGAGGGACCGAGATCCAAGGCGGTGGCGGTACCAGATCCAGAGACACTACCAACAAACTAGATCCCAAGTCAATCAACGCTTGCGGGAAGCGATCGCCGATGGGGCGGATCGCCATAACGACAACGCCCAACCCCATCAGATCCAGGCCGGATCTCAAGTGTGGCTATATCTGGACCGAGTAAAGGAGGGTTATGCTAGAAAGCTGGCACATCTATGGCATGGACCATTCCGAGTGGTAGACAAGATCGGTGAACATGCGGTAAGGCCCGAGACTGGAGGTACAGAGTATCGCCTGTTTCCCGTGGTGCATGTGTCGAAACTGAAGCTGGTGAGAGAATATCCAGACCGACCCAGGACAAGGATCACGGTTAACGATTCAAATCGAGTGGATTTCGATGAGAGCTTGCTACCTGAGGATAGTTGGACCCCCGATCTAGGACAGGACGAGTTTGAGATCGAGAAGATCACCGACATGCGATCTGGCAAGTGGACAAGGTATGGCCGGACTTACCGTAAATTTCTGGTTCACTGGCGAGGATATGGAGATCCAAGCTGGGTAGACGAGGTGGATCTGAATTGCGGAGCACTATTACATGAGTTCTTGCGAGAGCGTGCGAATCATAACCGATTCGACGCGATGCAGTCTCATGAGGAATAGGCCTAACCAGGGCCCACTGGTGTGAGTTGGCCATGTCGGTGAGAAAGAGGAGAAAGATCTACAGGGAGGCTGCAGGTCGGAGGAAGGAGGCTTGATGTTTGTGTACACGATATCCGACGACGCAGATCAGAGACCAGAGATGGAGATCCAAGGCGGTGGAAGAGAGTGTGGAGCAGAGTAAACACTGGATACGTCACGGTTTGGCTGAATCGCGGTATAGATTGAGTGCAAGAGGATGGTTGGTGCCAGATCCTAGCTCGAGATGAAAGGGTTGATTAGAAACAAGAAGAGGAGTTGATTGAGTTGTGAAAAGGAGACATGCAACCTAAACCAGATCCACCTATGACTTACTATTTGCAGAACGCGACGAGATCTGGAGGTGGTACGAGAAGAAAAGGAACGGGAGGCGAGGCGCTATCGAGTGCCAGATCTGAGACTTGGAAGCGAGACCCAAGCTCTCTGGAAGAGATCTTAACCTTCTTGAAACCCCGTAACTAAGATCATGAAGCTGTGCTGCGGCTGGTCCTAGCCGCCCGAACGCTGAAGAACTTACCCGCCAAACGAGGGATCTGATGCGCGGGGTGTTGGCCAGGGGCATCGCGAAAGTGGTTACGCCAGGGATCGGCCGTATTGCATTCATCCAATGCTTCCAGCAGGGTGGCTGATTCGGATCGATTCAGAGTCGGAACCGCCAAGTTCGCACGACGGGATGCCACACCGGGGAACCAAATCACCTTGTGGTGGCGCTTGGGGAGCTGAAGGAAGAAGGGATCCAAGAGAAGATCATAATCACACCAACCGTCTTGAATGGTGAGGATGAAGATCACGAGGATCTTCTTCCAATCGGCTCCTGCGTGGCTGCGGCGATTCCCACGTTTTTTGTTAAAATCTGCCAGCCACGGAGACTTGGCGATCTTGGGCCGAGAGATGGGAAATTTGTGGGTCCCCTCCCACAATGCCATCCAGTGTTTGATCTCGAACTGGCGATATGCTCCCAGGAAGAGTTCGAGCCGCCCTCCCACGTCGGTATGGAAGCTGATTGCAGATCCCGAGTTCGTAGACAAGATCACCCATGGTTTGGCCGCCATCAAACTCTCGATCTGGGGCTGCGGCACCAGATCATCGTGATAATCGGACAAGGTCACATCCTCACCCTCGTGAGGAAAGATCCAACCCGTCTTGAGCGGAAGATCGGGGAGCAAACTGCCGATCATCATCGCGACGATGGTCACTCGATTTAGTTTCTCGGTGGCCCGGGGAGCGATGGCTGTGGCGTCTAGCTGACGAGGCTGGAGCCGACCAGGTATGAAGTCACTATCGGGCCCGAAAGGGTTCTCGGGGAGTAGATCCGGAGCGGGCGTCG
The DNA here is from genome assembly GCA_016880985.1 of Phytophthora idaei. Lineage (NCBI taxonomy): Eukaryota > Oomycota > Peronosporomycetes > Peronosporales > Peronosporaceae > Phytophthora > Phytophthora idaei. The sequence goes on along the minus strand of QOKR01001199.1, from coordinate 2,373 downwards.
ACTTGGAGACACTGGTAGCCGACCTGGACATAGAGCCGCTTTGAGCGCCACCCGAGCTACTGGGTACGGTGGATCTGGCTCCGGACCCAGAAGATCCAGATGGACGCTCGGTGACGTAGATCCTACACGACCAGACATGGATCCTACAGATCCAAAGTCATGGCTGCCAGAACCGCCTGTTGGGCTGCCGGATCCCGCGGGCCCGGCCGGTCCAGCTCCAGATCCTGACGGATCTGCCCCAAGATCGTCGTCATCCGAATCACCCGACCCGCCAGGCGGCCCTCCCGATCCACCGATAGGTCGGCGAGAGGGAGTAGCGTGGGATCGACGAGGGGCCTCCGATCGTGATTGAGATAGAGTGCGCCTGGTTTCTTCCTCTAATAGCTCATCGGCGATCTCTGCTTCTTCGGAGTCTTCGAGGTCATCGTCGCCTTCGTCATCTTCATTGTCTCCATCCGAACTGCTGAAGCCAAATCCACTCGGGATTGGCTGTTTGCTTTTGGGTTGTGCCAAAGTTTTGCCGGTAGATCCACGGTTCCCGCTGACACCTCCGTCGTCTTCGATCTCTCCGGAAGCTTCACCGTCATCGCCGATCTCCCCTGTTGTGAGATCGACAGTTTCAGTACCTTAGTCAGCACCGGCTGGGGGCGCACGTGGCTGTTTCCGGGTCAGAGACGATTCCACATCGAAAGAGGCAGAACCCCTTCGAGGACGTTTTGCCGGAGTCTGGGCGGTATCGCCGCCCGATGATCTCGGACCAGGGGAGATGGATTTCTTGGCAGGAGCTGGGGCCAATGCGGAAGCAGAGGAACCCGATCCGTGATTAGGAGGCCCAACAGCCGGGATCGCAGATCCAGAGGACGCTTGACTGAGCGAGCCCGAGATGGCAGCTGTCGATCCCGATCCACCGCCAGATACCCCTGCGGAAGCCACCGGAATCGATGGTGCCCCAGGTACGCGGACCGGCCGACTAGCTGTCTCGGCCACAGCTGCCAACCGACGAAGAGCTTCGTCGCGCTGGCGAAATGTCCGATCATGATCGGCGACCAGTCGATCATGGCGCCCTTGGATCTCCGACACTTGACGGTTCAGCGTATCAGCGTCCCGAACGGTTTTTAACTTGTCGCCTACAATGGCACAGCAAGTGAGCTTGAGATCAAGAAGGCCGAGATCAAAAGGCATATACGTACTCAGATACCGGATCGAAGATTCCAGCTCTGTCTGCTTCCGAGTAGCGACACCCCACTCAGCTACCGCGTTGTCGTGCTCTACCGCGAGATCCGAGATCCGGAGTCGAAGACGATCACGCTCAGCGGTGACATTGCCACGATCGTGCTGTACTTGCTCTCGCTCAGTTGTCAATCTGGCGATCGACTCACGGGCGACTCGGAGGTCGTGCGAAAGCCGGGTGACTTCCGATTGCGCTTGAGCCAAATCCCACGAGGCCTGATCCGACAGAGCGAAGTCCTGATCAGCGGGAGGAGAGCCACCACAAGTAGATCCGCGCGTGGGTCGCCGTGGATCGATCCAACGTAAACGTTGGTGACGACCTCCTCTTGGGTGAGACGCAGCTCCTCTTGTAACCATTGCAAAAACTCCTCGGAGACCGTGTTCGCGGTGGCAGCATCAGACAGCTCTTGCTCTTGATCCCAGATCCGCGTATTAAGCCCGTCGATCTCCGATCAAGCAAGACGCATCTCTTGGAAGAGGTGATCGTTGCTCTGTCAAAGGTGATCCCGCTGGAGAGAGACGTGATCAAGTCGAGACTCCAGATCGTAGATCTGCCGAGCTTAATCTGCCAGCGGGCGGTGCAGATCTCGATCGCGGGAGTCTGCTATGTGCTCCCAACCTTGAATCTCCATGGCTTGGTCGTGGAGCTGCTGCCGAAGGATGCGGATCTGGTCCGCTGGCTGGATGCCAGTCGGATCACGCAGATCTTGTCGAGCCTCACCGTGCTCGGTCTGCACTCCCTCGCGTGTCGTGGTCGCGTCCTGCAGATGAGCAATCAGGAATGAACCCGAGTGGAGAGTCTGCGTACGGATGTACGGGGATCTTCCGCGGAGGCCGGCGATCCAGGCTGGCCAGACGACGGAGGGGCAGTCGGAGTGCTTCCATCACCCTCACCAGCGGTCCTGGGCGGAGCCATTGATGCGTACGCTTGGAGAAAGGATACTGAGAAATGGACGTGCGGGAGGAATGCGCGAAGTGACCCCGTTGGTCGGAGACAACTGCGCGCAGGAGGCGGTTGTGGTGAAGCACTTTCTGAGAAATGAGCGATGGGGAATGACGAAAGAACGCTAATTCGGATTAGTGACGTCATGGCTTGGAGAGTGGATCCAGCTGGGCACTCGACATCACGACTCCAGATCAGCC
>QOKR01001198.1:0-12108 GCA_016880985.1 Phytophthora idaei | reverse complement strand
CCGCAAAGCGTTCTTGTAGAGAATCAATGACAGGCTGCAGTTTCCACGCACGATCTGTTCCAGCGCGTGGGTCTGTGTTCGAGCTGAAATGCAGATTGCGAGAAATGTGCACGAATCGGTCACGTGCCATGAACCTTCCGAAACAACCTCGATGAATAGCCCCTTCGTCCGTGGTTCGCCAGTGGTTTGCGAGCTTTTCCTTGTCGGAGCAATGGATCGCGCAACCAATAGCCCAACAAACACGCACAGCTCTCTAGCCGTGATATCTGGAGATTTCAGTAGCTCTGCCCGTAGACTCTCTTTAGACTTGGCAGTGTACCCAGGGTTCTTCTGCTGTCGCGCGATTTGCTTGGCGTATTGGCCTTCAACACGCTCATCAATGTTTGCAGCGAAATAGTCGTTCGATTCTACAGCAATGCTCTCCCACAAATCCAGCTGCATACAATAGAAGAAAGCCCCGGATGGGTTGCAGCAGCAGCTAGCGCTTTGGCGGTGGGGCCTGAAGTGCCATCGTACAAATTGGGATAATCCTATTGCAGTGAATGGGATGATCGAGGCTCGTACGGTTGCATCAGATAGCCGTTCGGCGTACGTCGCTCTAGCCGTCGACACTCATCTTCTTCAGGGCTTCAACCGGTACATCACCTGACACAATATTTTCGAGCCCTCCGATATCCGAAAATCAATTTTAAAAAAATTGCATTTCAGTTGGAATAGGCAACTGCACGTTCCCATCTTCTGCGCCGTCTAATGACTATTCATCGTCATCACCATCGTCGTTCTCGGCGTCAGATTCAAATCTCGCAAACTTACGCGGGTCCTCGGTCTCCTCAATGCGATTACTTTCATCTATCATGCCACATACACGTTAGCTACGAGACCTTGTCTTGTACATACAGGTTTAATGTACCTTCATCAGTGCGATCCGGAGCACCGGGATCATCCTTCATATCGTCATCCGCAGCACTAGGAAACCCGCTGTCAACGCTTGCAGCGTCGCTGGCATCCTCATCGATATCATCCAATGCGTCGCTGCTATCGTCGACCTCTTCGAATTCGGCGCCAAGTGTTCGTGGACGCACAGGTAGATCGGCAGCAGGCGTGCGTGGACTCACAGGTGAATCTGATACACATAGGCAAACCAAATACACGATTAGAACATATCCTCTTTGAAGCAATCATGTATCATACAATGCATACCTTGTTGAGTTTCAGCCCCCTCGACTTACCCACTGTTGGCATCACTAGCCATCGCAGGATGCGAAGGAGACTCGGAGCCAGCCGCACCATAACCGGATGTGGCTGCCAGTTCTCAGCGCTCGACTGTCGACGAGGCTGCACATGCACGTACGATACGACATTAGGAACTTGTAAACGTGGACCATACAAAGCAAAGTCCGCGCCGGCTGGTTCCAGATTTGCGCTAGTCGTCTCTGCGCTGTCCAATGTGTTACCGGCGATACTCTGCGAGGCTTCCGAATCTAAGCGCTTAAGGCAGCACAACCATGTACCATACAAGATTAGCGGCGCAAAACAAATGGACCATACAAAGCTGCACGTGTATACCTTCTGCGTCAGTTGGAGCCGTCCGCTCCCCTGTCCTCTGACGCGCTGTAGATTTTCGCGAGGCCTTACGCGCTTGCTCCTTCTCCCGAAGCTTCTCTGCATACGCCAAATCATTTTAGGATAGATAATGTATTGAAAGCACGATGTGAAGCCTTACCGAGATCAATCTTGTCCAGGTACAGCATCAACTCGTTCTCTCCAACGAAGTAATCGATTCCGCGGGCGTCTTTCTTGGTTTTCCCGGGTTTCAGGTAGGTGTGGGCATTGGAGAGGCCGGTAGGGCGCTTGCTGTCCCACCCGGCTTTCTTGAGCTTACGCCACCTCGCTTGGAAGGCCATTTGAACAGCGACGGCGGATGTCTCTGGCAGCGCGCGAATCTGGATGTGAGGGAGACTGAGTACTCACCTGTAGAGCCCTATATGCTATACGGAGGCACGATCCCATTACCTATAATCTTCAATACTGATCCTGGCCTTTCCTAGTGTCCACTCTTTTGCACGTTGTGGTATCTGTCGGGAGGTAAAGGGTATAGAGTCTACCCCTTGTTGACGTGAAATGTGTAGGGGTTCATACAAAAATAAAGTATACCAATTCTTACCATGTATGGTCCACGTTAAGAAAACGTTGGTAAGGTGAAAGGTCCAGGCCCTCGGGTTCAAGGGGTTAGAGTGATATTAAGAGTTATTAACGGTGAATATCGATTGCCAACACTACATACAACACATCTTTTTTATGTCTGAAGCTCTCGAGTCGACTCTCAAATCTGACAGAATATATACTGTGATATAGTTACACCATTGTGGCAGTGGAGCAAAGCGCGTCCAGTGTAAGTCTTGCGGACTACACCTTTTCCAGTCCAAGTTCACTAAGAACAAATGAAATGCACTGAACCCAAATTCAAACGCACAAAGGGCAAAGCCATATTCATCATAACTACAAAATGGTATATTAGCCAAGATCCTGTTGGATGGGGTATTGTCCGAAAGGATTCGCCCACGGCCGCGCGCCAAAGATTTTGGCGCGAAGAAGGCGTGCTGCAGACAGCTTGGAGGTGGCTGGGATCTACGATTTTCCCATCACATTGCTATTCCTAGGATTCCGCCAATAGCATGCCGCGAGCAATCTTCTTCCAGGTTCGCTCTACGAGCTCGCAGCTCCGCTGCTTGCTCTCGAACAGCTTTCACTTGGCAACTTTCTTCCTACCCAAGATGCCCTCTCTCTACAACCGCTACTCGCTGCAAATCAAGCTCCGCAATCTCGAGGCCGCGCGATCTGATGGAGACTGGGAGCTCATCGCCGAGACGAACAACGTCAACATCAGCACTGCTCGGTCATGGCTGCGCTGTTACCCAAAGACATCGGACGTGCTGCAACCTCGCCCGCGTGGTGGAAAACGGCAGCACAAGATGACGGCCGACGGCGTGACCTATCTTCTCTCCGAGCTTTCGATTGGCCCGGCCTTGACGCTCCGCCAGCTGGCCGACACTCGACACGCAATGCTTCATCGCAGTCTGTCCACAGACCATCAAAAATCATCTGGATGGCAATCTGATCACCATGAAGCAGTTCCACAAGGAACCACAATACATGAACACGGAAGTCAACAAGCTCAAACGCCGCGAGTATCTCATTCGTCCTCAAGAGCTACAAGCTAAGGGAAAGTCCATACTGTACATAGACGAGACTAACTTCAATCTGTGGTCGTCTCGCACGCGCGGTCACAGTATTCGTGGTCGTCGTGCAGTGAAAAAAGTGCTGGCAGGTGGCGGCCAAAACCTGCAAGTGATCACCTGGATTGGGAAAGGAGGAGTTGTGCACTACGAAACCAAGCTGGGAAGCAATAAGTATCAGCATTCCAACGAGTTCATTCGGAACACTTTGCGCAAATTCGCAAATGTGAGCAACATCGCAGTAGTGCTCGATAATGCTCCGTGCCATGCTCGCGCTGAGGCAGTGTTCGCGGAACCGGAGTTCCAAGATGCGACGTTGCTGCGCCTCAGGCCGTACTCGCCCATGATCAATCCGATCGAAAACGTCTTCTCGGCGTTCAAGTCAAAGGTCGATTACATGACTGAGCATCGAGCGCAAATTATTGCTGTGCCGCAGGGAACAACGATGAAGGCACACCGTCAGCATTTCTGCAGGAAGCTGCGCAGACTTTGTTCCCTCGCGTTGCTACTGCGCAGTTGAGCGCGTCATGTTACCGCCACGCGCTAACCTTCCACGTGAAGGTGACGGACTTGGAGGACATGCCGGTTGGACGCTGACTCGCGAAAAGCTGTTGAAGCAAGCCATTTCATCTTTTTCAGGATATTGCATGTGACAGGTTTACCGTACTTGCTTTTATGAGTATGACTTTGCTCTTTGTGCATTTGAATTTGGGTTCAGTGCATTTCATTTGTTCTTAGTGAACTTGGATTTGTTCTTGGTGAACTTGGACTGGAAAATGTGTACCCACTGCCACGCAAGATGGTGCTGGTGTTGGGGCGAGAGAAAGAAGGGATCCCGGTGGAAGTACTGCAGCTCGTTGACGTGCGCGTTGAAATCCCGCAGTTCGGTCTTATTCGTCCGCCGAATGTGCGCGTGAGTGGAGCTCTTATGCTGTGGGAGTACACGCAGCATCAGTTGATGTCTGGAGGACTGGAGCTCTCGAGTCGACTCTGTAGAATATTGTGTGATCGGGCAAACACGTAATTGCGCTTTGGGTCAGCAATCCCAAATAATTGCTAGTTCCCATAAAACTTGTTACAATTACGAGTTTGCCAATAAAATGACATTTTTGACCAATAGTTTGTGGTACCGGTACCATAATTTAATTGCTTGTTTTCCAAGTTCTTAAAAAAACTCATTGCAATTAAGAGTTTGCCAATACCGGTAATATGGCAATTTGACTGTGGTAAAATTGTTGGAACATGTACCATAATTGAATTTATTTTGGTACATCGAAGAACAAGTGAGCTAAATCATTACCTAATAATTGGTTACAGTGGTGATTACAAAATAGTGCATTAAAGTAATTTAAAGTTATACTAATTATGGTAAAATTTTGAGCAATAATGAATTATTATACACAGAAAATATCAATTTGCCAGGCCTAATGGAGAAGTACTGACCCAATCTCTCCAAGCTGCTTATGGAGATTCGGCCGAGGCTGTTCTTACAATCATTCGTCAAGGGAGGAATCTTCGCGCAGAGGGAACGTCAGAGCTGCACCATCAGAGTAGCCGCTCTCATGCCGTGTTAGAGCTGGATATCGTGACCTCTGCACTCGCTGAAGCGCGCCAAGAAGTCGCGTTAGCCCAGTCTCGTGTGGTTCCTTTGGGGAAAGCTCGCGACGACTTGTATATCGCAATTCAGTCGAAGATGTACGTGATCGTAGATGGGAAAGCGACTGCGACGGGTGTTCAGCCACGACAAGAAGACCAAGATCGACTGAAAGTACTACAGAGGCAAGTTGATGCCGCTGAGACTGAGGTGGCGGCCAGGAAAGCACGTGTCGGTATTGAAAAGGCGAAATGTACTGGCGGAATGTTGGTGCTGGTTGATCTCGCTGGTGTAGAGTACACTGGTGAGGGTTTGGTTCGCAACTCCAAGGAGCAGAAGGAGGCTCGTGAAATCAACTCGAGTCTGCTAGCTCTCAAGGAATGCATTCGAGTACAGGCTCGCCAAGGAACCGGCCACATACCGTATCGAAATTCAAAGCTCACTACACTACTGGAGTGTTACCTGGAGACTAATAATCTATTGTCTACAATTATGATCACCAATGTCTCGTCAGCTGCGACGCATTTACGCAAAACTCTGGACTCGATCAGATACGCGGCGTTGGTCGCTTCTGCATTCAAGACGACTCAGCATGAGAAGAGTAGCAGCCAGAGGAAGCGTACTACTAAAGGTGAGCGACAGTGGCACCGGATCCCGACGATGACCTGTAATTATATAACCAAGACTTTTTAAAAAAATTCGTTCGCACAATTTTGGTGCAACAATGCGTGTCACCCGGGAACGCTTTTCAAAAATCTGTTATCTTGAGAATGCATGAAATGAAAGACGGGATTTAGTTCTATCTATCTGTACTAACCGAGAGGCAGCGTTGATGACGTGGTGTAACAACACTTCGTGCCCGGCAAAAAGAGTTCGTCGTTGTTCTTGCAACTGCCTATGGCGTTTGCGCGCTCGGAAGTAAGTTGCGAAGTGAGTAGATCTATTAAGCATGAGTTTTACCGTTCTAGTCCTTCACCATTGGAGGGCGTGCCCTGAGGCAGCGTCCTCCCGCTTGCTTATGCAGTGCCGCTGTTGACTTGATGATGCAGTGTCGCTGTTGATGCGACTCGATAGTGCAGTAGGTAGCTGGGTCGCGGTGCTCACCGTCGTCGCTGCTCTGCGGCGGCTGCACTCGTCGTGGCGTCTGGAAACCGAAATCCCAACACCACGGCCAGAACGAGCCAGAAGTGAACCAGGGAAACGGTGAACCAGAAAAACCTAATGAGCGCAGTTCGTGAGGTTTTAGTGGCTGCGACTGAACCCGAACCTAAGTGAACAGTGCGAACTGGGTCTGGAGGTGGTAGCGAAACTGCAGCGCTAAGTGCGCGGCTTTTAGTGAGTACGCATATCTTCACCGCTCACAGACTTTCAGCACCAGCAAGTACAATGAACCAGCTCGTCGCAGCATCACCAGTTGTCGAAGATCCTACAGAGGAACTCGTCGCATGCACTACTGAGGGGATCTTCGCAGAGATTGTCGAGCCGACGTTCACAGGGGAACTTTATCGACGGAATAGACTGATTTCTCTCACTGAAGACATTTATTATAGTAATGAAGTTTGATAGGAGAATATGATCTCGCGAGCCGTGCAAGAACGTTTACGTCGTAGCGAGGACTACAGTTTGGCCTTGGGGCATCGTACGCAACAACTGCTTAACTACACTCATAACCATGTCCGTGACGCACAGGTGCAGCCTTATGTTGCCTTATGCCAGTCTGAGTATACTCAGAGTTCGCCAAACGCAGGATGTTTCGAGTGAAAAAAATCGTGTCAGGCAAAAGTAAGCGATGAAGGGTATTTCTCGATATCTGGGCAATGTCAACTTACTATACTTCAAACTGCAGACATGCACGTGGCTTTTTGAGATGTATTGTGTTACTGAGTTCGTCTGGACTTGAACTCGAATACCCATGCATCGCTACTCGTTCTTCAGCTGACTTGTCCACCTCGGGTATTTTACCTTCCAGGCTGCGGTGAGCTTCTCCCACAGCCTGAACTGGCCGGTGGGCTGCACACCCCAACCAACATACTGGTTACTGTCCTTATGGAGCTTCAACACCGTGTATACCCGGTCAGGATTCATGCCCTTTTCCACAAGTTTCTGCACTGTCTTATCCAAGTTCATCTGCGTCGCCTTAAAATTCAGCTTTGTCGCCAAAGTCTTGTCCTTAAACCACTGCGACATGCCTGCACCGAACTTCTTGGCAACATCCGTGATCGCAGCTCTCTCCTCCTCGTCGGTGTTCTCGATCGGATCGCTTGTTGTTTCGGTTCTCAGCAACTGTCCGCTTCTGAGTCTCATATCGGCAGCATCGATCGATTGGATGAAGGAGCGGGAGGTCTGGAGCTTGACGGTCGCAGCGTTGCTGTTGGCGAGCAGGGTGGCCACAGCCAGGAGTAGGATTAAGTAGGCATGCATGCGTCCGTGGCTGACAAGGAGAAGTGTTGTGTGCTGTTTGTTGTGCGCTTTAATCGCTCTATTGTGTTCTGCCAATGTCTAGCGATTTTGAGATGTGCACGTGAAGTACACTGCCATAAACATAATATTGTACCGTATTCCATCAGACAGACAAATTCTTGAAGTGAACGTTGCCTATCGCTAGCCAAAAAAGTGATCTTTGATAAAATCATCAGGCTTTGACTTGCGCTTGTATGCTGTCAGTAAGGACACAAACTACAAAGGTACAACTATTGGAGAGGCGTGATTGGCTACATTGATTGCCAGTAATGAGTGGTCACATAAGGAATACGGTACGGTCGCGTGTTGCTGTCGTAAGAACGGCACTGAATAGGGCACCACTTTCGATTATGTTGCAGCAACAAATGAAGTTGTGCCAACATACCCTGCAAAAATGATACAATCGTCATGTTGTTTTCAAAGGGGTAAGAGCTCCAGCACAAAGGCATGCGGTTAGCCATGGATCTTCGAACTCATCCAGCGCGCACCCACAGTCACTAATTCGTGAAAACGAACCGCAGAGCTCGAAACGCACCGTTCAAACCGCCCGGCCTCCATACAAGCCGAGCTCCAGTGGCCAGCGATCACATTGTACCATCAGACTGGCAACACTCTGGATTGTGATAACTCCAGTTTATGATAGTATGGCGGTTCCCGAAGCTATCACGGTCGAGAGGATTGTCTGTAGCAACAGTATGGGCAATGAAGGAACCGAATCGATGGCTCCGGTTTTATGCACCGAGAGTGCAGAGGTTGATAGTAACCTCAATTTCGGATACACGGTTATGAACGCGTCAAATCAATGTCTGTTTTTCGGGAATACTAGTATACATTTTGGAGTAAAGGACGTCAGTAGACAACGATGTGGCCATCAATAGACACACGAATTGGCCACCAGTGTACACGCATAGCAAATCCAATATTTATAGAGACAGTTTCGATGTACTGTACTGTGCTGCACAGCTACGGCATAAGTACAGTACAAAGCTACATATCTGTGGACCTGTATTAATGAGCGTTACAACACTAATAACACTGCCTCATCACGATGACCTGCTGCGCTTGTTGGCTTCTGTTGCTGCGTCTTCAATTCTGCTATAGTACTCTAGCCTAAATTTAGAAGCCTCTTTCCACTTGTCGTGCACGGTCAGCCATCCACCAGGAAAAATACGTTTTAGGTCGTCAGGAAAAATGAAAATGGAAGCACCTTCTTTTCTCCACTGAAGCACCGATTCATTTTTGGAGTATCGCTTTCTAAAAAAGCGCTGTGCCACGGTCAGATTGACAGGCCCTTTAGACTTTGTAACAGGAACGTCATCTTCAAAGAGACTTCCTTCTGAGGCATCTGTATCACTGCCAGACTCATCACTTTTTCCAATGCTGACGGCAGAATTATCACTGCCATTTCCACAGCTCACACCACCAACACTACAGCTTGACCCGTCGCCGCCAGAGCTTGCACCACCAACACTACAGCTTGCACCTCGAACACTACAGTCTGTACTTCCGTCGCTAGAGCTTGTACCACTAACACTGGAGTTTGTACCGCCATCACTAGAGCTTGCACTATCGGCACCAGAAATAACTCCATCCCTACCCGAAATATTATTTTCTCCACCACTGGAATTTGTACCCTCTCCGCCCGAGATATTATCACCACCACTGGAATTGGTACCCCTCCACCCGTGATATCATTACATTCATCCAGAATATCGCCGTCTCCACTGGAAATCTCCGCACTATCTCCATCACCACGGGAACGGCTATTGTACTGGCGAGGTGAAATGATACACCAACTTCGCATTAAGCAATGTAACGTTACCAAAAATGAACCCACGCCGACACCAAGACCAGCATAGCAATGGTTGGCTCTCCGGCATCGTATATTTCTCATCGCAGGTTTGGTTTCATTTCCTTATCCGCTATGGTCTATCGAACACCCCAGGAGAAGATGCTCATTGTGCATACGCGTAAGTATTTTTTGGCCGAGGCTCATCAACGGCTGGATCCCCTGGGACGAGCTGTGCGCGAGCGTGTTGCCAAGTCTTTGGCGGTTTCGGAGAGCATGGTTGCGCGTGTGCTGGCTGCCTACAACGTACACGGCGAGGAAGCATTTGCGGTGTCCGCGGATGCCCACCAAGGTCGGAGGTCGAAAATTACCGAGAAATTATTACGCAAATCATACATGACCGTAATATATCGCGTAAACCAGCCACGTCCAAGATCATATGTTCTGACCTAAAAACTCTGAAAGGTGAGACCATTCCATGCGAGAGGAACTTGTGCGAATTGAAGTTTCCTACATCAGAGGTTGTAAGCGCGACCCGAGGGCCGACTCTAACGTAAACGTGGCATTTAGAAATGCATACTTGGAAAAGAGGCTGGCAATGCTCTCTGCGCATTTGGTACCAAAGTTAACTGAGACGAAAGTTACTGCAACGTAAATCACGTTGCAGGTGGTGCGTACGTTGAACAGCAGCCCCCATCGGAGATAGCTCCAGCGCCTACTATGGAAGAGCTGCAGGATCTTGCCGGCGAGGCCACCAACAAGGTCCATTGCAGTAACATCATGGGCGAGATGGACACCAGCGCTCAGTTCGAGGAGTACGAGATTCATATAAGAATGCAATGTTAGAGGTTATTCACTAGCGGTTTCGTACTCAATTGTGAAGGTTGGGTATTTTACCGTAAAGGCCCAACAGGAAACACCTGGGTGGTACATAGCCTCTACTGTTTTGGGCCTATGTGGACGGCAAGTTTTTGTTTAAATATACTTTGTTACTAAACGCGATATAAATGCATTGGAAAGGCCTACTTTAATGAGCAAATACAGAGCTTTCTAACGCTGTCTTTCTTTTGAAAATTTACCCACTAGATGATTCGCTATTGGCTTCCAAAGTTGGTGTATCATTTCATTTCGCCAGTACAATAGAGTAGTCACCTGGGGCACGGCTAGAGTAGTACGCGATAAAGCGCTCCACCCATGTTTCTTGTGTGTGAGGGTTGGGTTCGTCTAGCACAAATTCTTCCAAGCCACGGCAATACGCTAACAACTCTGAAAATCTGCACACACACCTTTTCCAGGTAAGCAGACATGATAGTACCTCAGCACTTTATCTTCGTATGGTGTCGTCTTCCGTGACAGCCCAGCACCTTTGCGGCGGATGCGATCTGAGCCAGTAATAGAGTCCAACTTTGACCAATGTCGATTCTTCCAGTCTCGCAGAGTTGACGGCCGAACTTTAAGCTGCCGCGCAGCTTCCTCGGGGCTTCACTCAGGATGCTCCCTCCACTTTTTCAGGAGCTTGATTCTCTCCTCCTCCATCCTCTGCACATTCACACGTTTCCCCATTTTTGTGATTCCCCCTCTTTCGCCAAATCCAAAATGGGGCTAGCTCTCTTCCACTCATATCGAGTATCAGATTTGTCAGAATAAGACTTGTCTGAGACCACGACCTAACGTGAGACCACGAGTTATAGTGAGTGTGAGTCCACGGCTTAAAGTGAGACTACGAGTTAAGGTGAGTGTGGTACGACGAGCAAAGGCGAGACCACGAGTTAAAGTGAGAGTACGAGTTAAAGTGAGTGTAGGACCACGACACTAGCTAAAGCGAGTCTTCATTGCGATTGCGCTAACCGTATACCACAAAGCTAGGGTAAGATAGATTTCTTCTCGTACTTGCTAGTTGTAAGTTCGTATAGTAGCAACGTTGTTGCAGGTAGTTATTGAAGTTGAATTTAGAGTATCGAGGTGATGTTGAAATGATATAGCCATTCTGCATTTGGCGACTGCATCCACACGCCAGACCGAATACCAAAGCGTCTTCAAGCCCGCCTCTCACCGCTTGGGATTGTCCTTTTCGGTCCTTATCTCTCTAGAGCATTCATCGTCACCCTCCAGCATGAAGCCTTCCCCCATCCTCGTCACACTGTCCAAAGGCAAGACGCCACCCGCAATCGAAATCATCCTGGGCACCGCACCGAGCGCGTTTTACTGATGCATGCATTGAGCAGCAGCACGCTTGTGGACTTAGCTTCATGAGAAGAAGGCCAACTCGGCAACAACGAGCTGCTCCAATGGCATTCTCTGCATCAAGTGCATTTCATCGCAGAAAATATGCGTGACCTGAAGACGCAACAAGAACTCATGATGCGGGCTCGAGAGACGCACCCGTTAGCAACTATCAAAGTAGGAGAAGCCTGGTTAGTACTTGATCCTCGTCGTGGTTCGTGGCATATACAGCATGGATACCAGATCAATTATACTACCTCTCAAGGTGAGCACTAGAGAATCAAGACTAACTAGATTATAAAATGTGTATACAATTCCTGTACTTCAGTAGGTCGGAGCGATTTTACACTATTCTGTCTCGTGTTTGTAGATCTTAAAGAGTACCGTGTAATGCCATCGATTATCTCCCAATTACCGTAGCAAATACTGAATGTCTAAGGCAGAGGATGCGAGCGGTGGGCGACCGATCTCTCTTCGAATGGGAACTTGCTCTTCTAGTACCGAACAGTGACCGGATTCAAGCTGTGTCTCTGGAGACGAAATAGATGCAATACGCATCCTCTCCAATTCCAAAGTGTCTCTGGGCCGCGAATTTAGCTGGTTTCCAGGTAGTAAATCACCGTCGCTAGACTCTATTGCGTCCGGGATACTACCTGTTGTGGCATCTCCCTCATCGTAGGACTCCAAAGTGCTACTTGGACACGCACACGTGCCAGATTCTAGAGCTCCACTCATAGATAGGGCATTGTAATATTCGTTACATTGAAAGAACCCCCTCCCCTCCTCCCCCCCCCCCCGCCCACCCC
>QOKR01001197.1:0-12115 GCA_016880985.1 Phytophthora idaei | reverse complement strand
TGTGGATCACACTAATTGAAGAAAAGGTCTTGGGTCATCTGCGGCGACTTTCCTCGTCAGTATGCTCTCGATGGCTCGGAACGCGTCGCTCCCGGTGGCTTAGGTTCTCGTATACTTGAAAATAGAGATGCTAGGGAGTCGGGGGATGGTGCTAAGCGTTTCCTCGGGATAGGCCACACGTAGCGAAGCCATTACCCGCTCCCACACCATACCTGGAGGCATGGAGATGTTGCAGAAGCTGGCTTCCTGCAGTGCAGTGCGCATCTCGCTGCGGACGTCTTTGATGGCGGGGGCCGCGCGAACGAGAGCCACACTTCCGCCAGACGCCAGCATATAGACCGCCTTGTTGTCCCACTAACGCAATGCACAAAACCCGGGAATCTGCTTGTGCTCGGTGACCTCGAATGTGCCGCGTTCAATTCGAGCTGGACGATTCTGGGGCGGCTTTTTTCTTCTTCTCACCTTTCTTCTTTTCGCCAACACTCGACACTGGTAACCCCAATCGATCTGTTTGCACCGTCCCGACCGTGTAAAAGCCCATAGTCAGCATCTGTACCGCCAACGCGACTGAAGTATAAAATCGGTCTGTAACAATGAGCCTCATTGCTCCTGTTCCCGGTCCAGTAGGCCCAAACACCTCGGTGAGGTTGCGAGTAACTGTTGCCGGTCCTGACTTGTAGTCTACGCTCCACGGGTACCCGGTTGCTCTTGCTTGCCGCAGTAAACGTCAAACCTGCCCATACATGTTTGCATTTCTGTAAGTATGTCCGGTACATGTTAAGAGAACTTAGACGCCATAAAAAACACGAGTGCTCCTGATGGAACACTCGTGACTTACCGAATGTTGTGGTTGAGCAGCACAGCATAACTTCGTGCTCCATTTGTGGGGTTTGTCTTTCATAAAGACTCGCATCCGATTGAAGCTGGATCGCGATGGCAGCATAGCCTCATCGAAAGCCATGGTAGGAGGAGAAATGTATCCACGCTGGAATTGCCGCATCAAGGCGTTAATAACGGGCCGAAGCTTCCAAGCTTTATTGGTTTGAGCACGCTCGTCACTGTTGGAACTGAAGTGTAGGTTGCGCGATATGCATGAGCCGGTCCCGAACCATAAACAGCCCGAAACAGCCTCGGGGGATCGCACCTTGGTCAGTCGTTTTCCAGTGATGCTCAAGCTTTACTTTGTTTGAGGAAATCGTGCGAGTCGCCAGCAGCCCAATGATTATGCACAGGTCACGGCCAGTGATATCATTCGTCCGCTGCAGCCCAAATCGAATTTGCTTACGCTCCTTGGGCTTGAACTTTGGGTGCTTCAGCGTGCGCGCCACTCGCTTGTTGTACTGACCTTCCACTCTCTCGTCAATCTTCTCTGCGAAGTAAGCATTACTTGCGTCCGCAATATCGTCCCAGAGGGTCGGCTGGACAAAATAGAAGAATGCGCCTAACGGTGTGCCTGCAGCACGCAAGCCCCCTCCGTAGGCCCATATGGGCCATCATACAATCGTGGGTAGTCGTTTTGCATTGCAGAAGCAGGTCGAGGCTCATAAGGCTCCATGAGGTACTCATACAGCGTCTGCTTCTCAAACGGATGCCACCCCGTCTTTGCCATGTCCCTCAAGAGATCGCTCGGCATGTTACCGAACGCTAGTTGGTCAACTCCTCCAGCTGAATCCAACAGCGAACCATCACAGAATAGATCTGGTTGAGGTGGTCCGTCCTCATCGAGACCAAGATCCAGATCACAGTCGCCGGCTAGTTCTTCGTCATTCCACCCACTCCCTTCGTCGTCCTCCGCATCGGAATCAAGTGAGGCGTACTTCACAGAATTGGCAGAACCATCAAATTGACTTCTTGACACTGTAATAAGAGTCAACACGGGACATACATGTTAATCCACCTGTCAATCTTGTACATACATGTTTACACGGACCTGTACCAGGACGTGATGAATCTTCTTTTGCCTCCTCATCCAGCGTGGCTGCCTGTTCCAGCTGAGGTTGCCGTCCAGGAGTAGTACTTGGGGACTCGTCAGCATCAACAAAGTCGTCATCCAGGTTGCGCCGCGTTTGAGGTGAAGTAGCTACAAGATAAAAGCAACGATACAGGTTACCACGTTGCTCTCAAATCGTATAATATGTATATACAACTTCTCACCAAGCGCACTAGCATCATTGTCGTCTTCTTCCGCTGAATCAATTCCGCCGCTTTCATAGGTTGTGTCGTGCGGCGAGACACCGTGAATAATGTCCGCATGTGCGCTCGATGAAGTCGGAGTGGCTGGTGCTGCGTCCAGATGCACTGAAACCTCGCCTGGATGCGCATCAGAAATATCTGCGCAAAAAATCACGGCAATACATGATTAGTCCGATGCTAAACGTGTACATACACTGCAACCCATCAATCGTACCCCCGTGCGTCGGTGACACACTATTATCATCGTCCGAGCTTTGTGTTGAAGGGCGCTGCACAGATTGCTCGTCATTCGCTGGATTACCACTTTCTCGTTGGGCAGCACCTCCGTATTCACGATCACGCGTGTGTCACTCAATCCTCCGCCTTTCATGACTTCGAACGCTGCTGAGCCTGAAGTTCTTTCAGCTCCTCTGATAGCATGCCAGCTACAACAGTATTAGAACAGAAGCATACTCTAGTGACCGATACAATGCTTGCCGTACCGAGATCCATGCGATCCAAATACTTCATGAGCTTCTCCTCCCCTCAAAGTAATCACGCCCGCGCACTCCGTCCCGCTTCTTCTTCCTCGGCATGATATAGATGATGTCGTAGGGTAGCCCCGTCGACTGCTGGGATTTCCAACCCGCACATGCGAGTTCGCGCCATCGCGCTTGGAACGCCATTTGCGTCCGAGCCGGCAATTCTGAAAGTGAGAGAGAAAAATGAGTGGCAGCTGGAGTCTCACCTCCCATATCACATATGCGATATGTTGGCACAGCTCGATACCGCTCTTTACTAATACAGACATGCCTATGTCCTCGTGAGTTGTCTTTATTCAAGAGGTGGCTTCCTTCGGGAGGGAAAGGGCACGCCCCCTACCCCTGGTTGACTTCGACTTTGTATAGACCAATACAAACTTTGAGTCAAAATACCTTAACGTGGATCGTACACGTTAAGGATTTCCTGATAACTTGTACGGTCAAGGGGGTAACAAAGGGGCCAGAAGACAAGTTAAAAAGGGATAGTGAGGGATAACATGCTCCATAGTTTAAGTAGGTATAAGTAAAGGTAGCCACAGTATTTTAGACAATCTACTCCTTACTGATCGCAAGTGCGGACACACATCTGAATTGCTTCGCGTGCAGAATGCCTTC
This sequence comes from Phytophthora idaei, assembly GCA_016880985.1. NCBI lineage: Eukaryota > Oomycota > Peronosporomycetes > Peronosporales > Peronosporaceae > Phytophthora > Phytophthora idaei. Next base: position 8,786 of record QOKR01001197.1, on the reverse strand, counting down.
TAGTGAGAAATCAGTTAGACGTTGACCCAGTATCGGTTGCTCCACCCAGGTAGGTGGTCACTTGTTGGGTTGTGCGAACATGCGCAGCTGCAGTGCGAAACGAAACTCCATTACTTACGTACCCACAAGGAGGATTGATTGAATAGTTGTCGTCGCCGCCCGCTCTGATTATACAAAGAGTATTTGTGCGCGTTACTCCTTCTTCAATATCGTCGAGATTGAGGTTCAAATGTGAGCGTCACTCCTTCAATACCGTCGAGATTCAGGAGCAGACCCCCCGATGATATCGTCAACGATAGATCTCTTGATCTCAAATTGAAAATATTCATTGAGGTCTAGATGAGCTAGCATTGTGTTAGCATGATCGAGACGATCGAAAAATATATTATTTTTCTTCATCTGGTGCTGCAGAATATTGTTTCCTAAGTTTCGAGTGACAGGTTTCATAGTTGTGTCTGTAGTTCTCTGTACGGAAAGCGGGCCTGAAGTAAGGACACCACGTTCGTGGTTCTCTTTCGCTTTGCCCCCCGGATTGGCTTCGAGGCAAATTTGATTGCATGCTGCTGCAAGTACAGCAGACGTCTCCGGGTGCCGTTCAGAGATTTCGAAACCATACTTCGTGTCCATCCTCGTGGCATGTCGATATTGGATTCCTTTTGGCTGCAAACCTCCGTCGGCTCTCGCCAACTCTTAAAAAATCTGTGAATGACAATGATGATGATGAAGGAGGCTTTCTATTCTAGGTAATTATCTTTTAGTATAGAAGCCTGATATGTATGTAGACACTCGAATATGCCGTGGGTCTTCCTATGAATGTATGCAAGACCCGTTTGGATCTGCGGTTCCGTTTTGTTGATAAAGTTTGGAATGAAGCTTGGGACGTGTTGATGAATGTCGAACACCTCGTTGAAATGTCGGTCTGGAAGACATTTGGCTGCTTGGAGCCGCGTTCTGGTAGGTTTCCCCCCAAAATTCCGAACACATTGTTGAGCAATTGACTTAGTGGTTCTAGGGAAGAGCCGTTCTGCTCTGATGAGTTGTCTTGAACTAACCGCTTGCTCAATCGAGAACCAAGCGTAGTCACTCGAAGGAAAACAAATCTGTGAATATCTCACGAAGTTGACCTATCTGTTGCTATTGATACATGCCATTTTTCGATATTGGCGATTCAAACTGATAAGAAAATCTCACGCGTTTGTTGTGTTACTTTACGGGTCTATTCGCACCCACGGTACGATGTCTTAATACTGACCAAATATTGTTCCTCGCCACGCCCTGCGTGCGTAACGCGCCATCATGGGGCTTGGACAACAGCAGAACATGTCATTTTAACCGAGGGATGATCAGGAAGGTTAGTAGATGTACCGGCATTCTCTTGTCATAAGGGCACACCCATAAGTATATCGGGGTAGGGTTTTCCCTTATGTCCGTCGAAGACAAAATGCATCGTACTTATATTGAACCGTGCTGTAGTTTCCCACCCTGGAAGCACTGCACTAATCTTGGTACTAGCTAAATCTATGGGGCTTAAATAGTTGCCTCATGAGTGGGTCATTAGGCCCTCTCCCTTATGAACTCTCGTGGGGTCATTGCTCCCACTGTTACTGCCCGCATCGCCCCTAACGGGGCAACCTCCTCTTCGATCACCACACACTAGACCATATTGAACAATGTCACCGAGCCAATTAAATGGCCTCGTACTTAATAATACATATTACTGTACAGTGTGCTCTTATGACAAACCGCAACAACCCTACAAATAATCTCGGTTGCTGATTGGCTAAAACTGCGTTACCCTTGTGACAGGAAAATGCCGGTACCACGAGGGAAATTGGCCCATAATTAGAGGATGTCACTATTCTGGATGTCACTACAGAGGATTGTCTGTAGTTAACGTTCTGCGTTCCTGTCGTGTCGAAAATAGCTTGCTTGGTAAGTACCATGAACTACTCGTAGTAAACGAGTTACTGCTTGTGCTCTTGCCTTCTTTATCTTGCAGCAGCCCTCGGCACACCGATACCAACTACTAGTACTAGTGAGCGACCCCACCAAATGGTAGACTGTTCTCACTAGTACTCATCTTTTATTAATGGTACTCTAGACGGGTGAAATGGAACTCTAGCTTTACCACATTAACGAGGCTATACAGACGGCTTTGTCGAGGTGAATGACCGTGTTGTTAACATTACGCGGTAGTTACTGTAAGCCACGGATACTTAGACTGGCAAACGACTATGCAGATTGCTCTTTAATGTACGCTGCATAACCATTCGAGATTTTCCTGTAAGTCTGATCGAGCACTCTGTTCTCAGTCTGTCCTAAGTCGCTGGCAACCTCCTTCGCGGTGTATCCCTTCTTGTACCAGTATTGATATAGCTGCTTCGCTTTCTTTGGGTTCGCCAGCGTCTTCTTCAATTTGTGCTCCATGAAGTGTTGACCCTTGATCGAGCTGTCGTCGTCATCCGCAAGCAGGGACCGCATGAATTCATGGTCAGCTTGGGCCGTGCTGGTCGACTGAACTTGGTTGTTGGAGGCCACCGTCGGGGTCTTGAAGTCGTGTGCGCCCCTCGCTGCTGAGGTAACGCTGCTGCATGCAGCAAGAGCGGCCGTGGCCATCAGAAGGATGTAACGCAGATGCATGGTCTTAGGTTATGCAGGTAGAGGAGGACTTGTTGGAGCCTTATGGCTAATTGAGATGTGAGCTCTGTCATGCAGCAGCACTGATGTCCCTGGCACATCAGCGCTCACAATCAAACGTCTACTCCGGATATCGCCCAGTCCAACTTGTCGATGAAATACAGAACAAGGTCGAACGCCAAGTGGTAAGTTACAACTGTAGATCTGTATTGTGCGTGAGCTGCACAGCAAATCTCGTGCTGGCGTCCCGGTGGTTTTGTTCAATCAACGTACATACAGTTTGAAAAGTAATGCTGGGCCACGGCTTCAACACGCCTCGAGAGGACAACGCGAACTCTCCAATCAATCCCAGCTTACAGCGACGATAGGAAATTGACAAACCCTGGTACTATCGGCACAACAACCGATAAGTGGTTGACTTCGCTAGATTTTAGTTCTGTACTCTGAAGTAATATTCCTTTATTTGGCATCGAGCGATATAATATATCGAGAGAAAACCGACATATATATAAACGAGTCTCATCGTATTATGATGAGACTCGTAAAAGTGCGTCAACAAGCTATGATTTTGCGCCTAAATCCTAGTTTGAAATCTCCAATTAGAAATTATCATTTATGTACCAAGTGCCTACTGTAGTTTGTTGACGGGGGAAGTTCATACAGGTAGAGGGAGAAGGTAGTCGATTTACCGTTAGTGCTATTAGCTACCTGTGAAGTTTCAGCCGTTTCAAGATCTTTTTTCTTGAGCCACGGTGCTGGTGGAGGAGGAGGGTCGTGAGGTGGTTTTTCCACCACATACATTCCAGGTTTATTTGCAGTTGCAGCCCATGTATCCTGCTATTGGCCCTGTTCCGCTCACTGTGGGCGACCGAGGGAAGTTGCCGAAAGACGCTAACCCACTTGTACTCCAGTTGATTCCGAGCTGACTAGGATTTGCCTTCGTGGACTACCTGGTTACGCAACTGCCACAAGGTGTTGCCAATACTGCATACTGCCCACCAAATTATCCGTAATGGTGGAAGCTCATAACTCAAGTCTCGAACGCGCGAGCGTACAAAAAGTATCAAGCTCAGAAGACCGACACAAGACAACAGCTGTCTGATATTTGAGTGCCTAAACTAGCTAGCTCAATATATACACTTGCATTCAATGAGTTTAACTGGTCGCGTGGCAATCTCTCGTGTGTTGAAACTGATAGTACCAGCATTTGGCAATTTCCCCAAGAACGACTAATGTGTCACCTATCGAAACAACAATGAGACCGTCAAAACGACACAGGCCTCTCTAATTGGGGGAAATTGGGCACATTTCCCCCAATTAAAATAGCTGGTCATCCCCAGCATAAAATTGGTCATATTTACGTCTTCTACGATAAATTACCAGCCATTCACATCACAATCTACCGTTCCAAGGACTTCGAGAAGATAAAGGAGATATTTCCAACGCAGATCTGCGCCGTAAGGAGACGCACAAACCGAAATAATGCTAAAAATTGCATCCCTGCTACAGCGTACTAGGTTTTGTAGTAGGCTGCTTTTTCAGTAAGGTCGCGATACCAGGTATGGATTATAATTGCCTAGCCTAATGCAAAGCGTCTGCTGTAGAGTGGCTATAGCGCGCAAGTTGATTGTATCAAGTTCGGATGTCAAGCAACGAGAAGTGAAACCAAGCAACGAATACGCAGCATCGCCTACCCTCTCCGAGAGGATCTCACCATACCAGGGGTCCCCAAATGGTTATGGACTATGGATGGAGGGGCCAAAATCTTGGTTTCATCCATTATGGGGCCATAGTCCATAATGGAGGAATCCCATAAGCTTAATCTCCACTATAATACACCAGAAAAATGAAATGGAGGCACATCATCGACCGACACTTCCAGATACAGAGTTGTACTGTACTCTTAACAGTGATGTATTTTGGAAATAATAGCACTGTTGCGAAAGAAAAGGAGACACTAAATACGATTTGAATGAATTCGAAACGCATTACACTTGCATTTTGTATTAACTACTATGGACGTCATCCATTTTTCCCGGTTCCATACATAATGGCCATAAATTATGGCCATCCTTGTGGCCATACCATTGGTTTTTACGTACCCCTGCACCGTACAAACTGCATGTCATCAGTAACTATCGGAGCCGTACTAACTGAAGCCAGGTAAGCCATTGACGCTGAACACAATCACGCCAATATCGTGCTAGTGCAATTTGATCGTGGGCAGAGTGCAGGGTACAACCATTCGTATGCATTTCAAAATATTTGTACACTTCCTATCGATACCTCTATTCTAATAAGAAAAGGTTACTACACTTTTTGATGCCTGTCAGCCCTTGATGGTTGCTACTGGTGCACAATGGGCTTGCAATTCTTGCCAGTTGGAGTTGCTTTGACGACAAATCATCTGTTTGCTCTTTCTAAATATCTTATCCATTTAACTGGGCTTGGGTCTCCCAATTAATCTAATAGGGAATTTTCGAAGATTCCTCAATTAGAGAGGGCTTCTCTTAGGTATAGGCCGATCATGTTAACGCGGTTGGTGTGGCACACCTAAGGCCCATTCTCAACTGGATAGGCATCGCATCGCACAGTTTTGTATCATGCGGTCGCATCGGTTGAGACTGGGTCACGCGGCCAAATTTATATGCCTAATCACTATGGTCTCTGATTGGACAACTATACGTAGCAGGAGTCGAGTGACAGTGTCCACTCGACACTTCCTGAAACCTCTCCAAGCACGCCGAGGCGATCCGTAAGAACTACTTGTGGCTGTATCGAAGCGCCTGCACTAACCGCTTACATATATACCTGTATGCGTAGAATGTCGTCCTCCAGTGATGCTCCAATACAAAATCTACCTCAGGAAGTCTCATCAATCAATCAACTACAGCCCAGACACATCCAACCTATCGCCAATTATTTCTCGTCGAGCTACTTCCCACTGCATGTAGCTGTAAACGCTCACCACCAACAACCAATGTTGCTCGCCCCTGTTCAGCGGTCACCTTTGAATCAATCTACTGCTGCAACATCACAAACTTCAAACACACTCAGCACCCATACTCTCCTTGATTAGAATCCGATAACTCTGACGGAGAGCTACAGGCGCAACCCCAACAAACTGATGCCATGACTCCAGCGCCTTCCTTAGAAGGAATCCGAGGCCGCTACCGGGCGAGGAGTGGGAAGTGCTCCACGTTCTCCCATAAGCCATTCGACGCTGGGGGTCCACGCCGACGGGGAGGGTGCTGCACGGCTCAATGGCGCACTTCCCCCTCATTCTATGCAGGCTGAGCCACGAAATACTGAACGGCGATTGGGGAACAGTGACCCAACTGCCCACGGACCTTACTTGGGCTGAGCAAGCAGACACGTGTCAGTATTTGCCTGCTCTGCCACTGCGCAAATAAAGGCACTACGTGCCAAAACGCCAGCGACGCGGAGCCCATGCAGCGCCGTAGGCGGGAGCCGCAACAGAGGCACAGCATGGTAACGCCATCCAAGTGTGTCCTCTCCAGTGCCATGAGGGACGTCGCTAGAATGAATCCCACTCCGAGATCCAGACAACGGCAACTTGGTGACTTTTTCCCTGAGGTCACGAAGGCGGCCTTTGCAAACCAGCAGTGCAGGCAACTTACGAGAGGTACGAGCTTGCGAACTTCACCGGCTGCGAGATGTGGAGCGTTCCCAGCAATAAGCAGCCCGCATGCTCTCATCGGGGATGTACACCAGGATGACGCCACACACGGTTGTGTGACGCAAAGCGTCAATGGATTTGGTCAAGGCCTTAAGGACCGGGACGCGTGGTTCAGTACGTTCAGAGGAGTACACGGCCATGGCCGCAACGACATCTTCTTGCTACAGGGGTCACATGTTGACCACAACGAAGTGGCACACTACGAGAAGCTTCATGCTGCCGGATGGGGTTTTCGACGGGACCGAACCGACCCGCAATTTCCTTCTGGTCGCCATCCGCGAACCGATAGGGTGGCTTGGCAATCCTAGTGGGCCCCCTATGGGCCCTTCAAGCATGTATCACCTATCCTGTCCGCGCACTGGAGCACTCACTTCATGGCGGTACGCGGCATGCTGCACGAACGGCCGGTGGTAGTGCTAAATGTCTACGCACCTCACCGACGTGCGCAGAGGGAAGCGCTATTCCGCAGACTGGCGGAAATCAAGCTACCTGCCGATGTTCTAATTGTGTTCGGAGGTGATTTCAATTGCACACTGGACGAGAATACGGGCCGCAGTTAAACGCGGGAAGGACGGACACACAGCTCTCCGACCCTGACCGAGCTACTAGCTGTCGGGGGCCTGGGTGACCCGGTGGCGGACGCGCGGCTGCAGAGCTGGAGCCCGACCCAACTTGCACAATATCGCGAGGAGACCCACGCATATCGATATACGGTCCCCTAACACGGGGAAGCGTCTTCGCGCCTTGGCAGATGGTATGTCAACGACGAGATGGGATGCCGGATCGCAGGATGGAGGTCCACCGCCGGGCATCCACGCGGACCATCGCAGCGCTCTACGGCACTTACAGGTTCCAGGAGACCATCAGGATGACAACAACAAAACGGCGCAGGTTCCCCCAGTGCCGCAGTATGCTAGCGGTGCAGTCACATGTTCCACGGAGCAGGCCTTCCAAGAATTCCTGGATCAAATCTCGAGACCGACCAGCTGGCATAAGCTGCGCCATTCGCCGCAATCACGGTCTGTAGCTTGCTGCCATGGCCGAGGCCCGTTCAGCGTGGTCGTTGCAGCGTAGTACCACACGGTAAGGCTCTGAATGGAGTTGGGGACTAGCCGGCGGCATGTGTCGAGTTGGTAAGACCAGGGGTTCAAAACCAGCAGCAGTACTGTCCCGATTGGCGTAGACATTCAGCCCCGCCGCCATAAATCAGCATGTCCTCCTCATGCATCACCCCTGCTCATCATGTTGACACGAGTCCAGTATTGGCCACCCCTTGCGGAGATGCGCAACAGCCAGACATTGCCTCATGGTGAAGCCCCGGTGGAGACACTTGTTCATCTCCTCGCAGTCGTCCTGAAGATTAACCAGCCCCCCCCTCCCCTCAACCGTGCCAGTCGTCTCACCGGAGCCTGCGGCTGGCCTTGGTTGGGTCAGACGCGACCAAATTGCTGACCGCGCCGCAGGAGTTGGCGTCATAGTGTCAGGCGCTGGCCTCCCGTGGCTGGAAGAGCTACTTCCTGTATAAAAAAACCCCGTTCGGCCGTCTGAGCGTGGCCGGTTCTGCCACTGCTCCGCCTTCCGCCGGTCGAGCCATCTCTGCCACCATGTTTTTTTTTCCCAGAAGGTAGCCAGACTATCGGATAGTAACCCGGCCGAGCCAACGGCAAATAGTATTTCCATGCCATCAAAGATACGGTGGCCAGTCGTATGCTCTTGCATCCCTGTGAGTCGTGTGAAGGCGTGCACGAGTATCGCAATCCGTACATTTGCCGCGCCCATGAGGCGAACAGCGTATAATCGCCGCAGTTGCGCCATATTGTACGCCCCATTTCCCAAGTTACTGGTGTCCTCCACCTCGATCACCACACGGTGCAGACGGAGCGCGGCCCCAACGTAGTAGCCCGCTTCCTGTCGAGAGTGGAAAACGGATTTCAGCGTGTGATTGCCGTCAAAGTGCAGCATTTTTTCACGCCATTTCTCATTCTGGTGATCATCGCCGCAACGTGGCGGACATCTTTGTTCGTATTGAATAGCTCCGTGAACAACATCATGTGAGTCCTGTTCCGACGTAGCGGTACCTGTGGAGGTACGTCAGCCGTGAGCGTGTTCCTCGTGGAATTGTTCCACCATGGCTCGCTGCAAAACGGGCATGGTGGCCTTCAAGAAGTTGGGGGGATGCATCAGCTCCAGGTCCCCGCTTCAGTAGGCCAGGAGGGCATCAGTCTCCGCGGCTGTCGGCTCGCGCAGTGTGGAGTCTGCATGTACCATTGAAGACTGCTCGACCGTGCCGACTTCGTCGGGTTGGATCAGAGGAGGTGAAGATGTTGGCCGAGCTGGTTCCAGGATGGGAGGTGATGGCGCGTCCGATGGTGTCGTCACCACGTCGCCTCCCTCCCGGATCTCAGCCTGTACCTTTGGTGCGTTGGAAGCTTGGATAGGAGCCTGTTCG
>QOKR01001196.1:0-12141 GCA_016880985.1 Phytophthora idaei | reverse complement strand
CCTGTTTGCCCCGAGCGACGATGACACGGCGTTCCCGTTCTGCGCGCCGGGGTTTGAGAACACCGTGTACTACAACTATACGGCGGAGCACGAGACCTAGGCTAGACGAGTGAAGTCCTGAGCAGCTTGGCGCCATTATAAAGGTCTATCATGTTGAAACAGGCATATCCATGGATACTGTACATCTTTGAGACAACGTCAATTCTAGATACGAGTTTTGAGTGTGAAACCGTACTTCTGGGAAAAAAAATGGTCATATATTCATCCCCATATCTGACACTTTTTTAGGTGGTCAACAATATTAATAATCCAGTACAGAGACTACAGTAATTAGTCTACGTCAGACTAATTAGTGAAAGCACATTTGCAGCGTTCACAAACTAAAATAGTCTGGGCCTAGATTGTATAGGCTAATTAGGAACATAGACTAATTTCGAAGTTGCAAATTAGTCTGTTTCCTTGAAAATTTCATCAAAACAACAAATAGTTTTCTATTTTTTTAATTAGGAGCATAGATAAATGTCAAACTTTTGCAAATTGGTATGTTTCTATAAAATTCCAACACCTACAAAAATGTTGTTACATTTTGTGTGTGCATATTATTGTGTTTTCTGTCATTTTGCCGAGTCCTTCGTAGGACTTGACCCCTCCGTTAATCTGAGGTTGATGATTATTAAATCGCTGAAGAAAGATTCATAAATCTCGAAAGTACTTTCATCGGACTCCTGACTGGAGCCTTACATACCAATTGCAGGCAAAGAAGGAAGACATCCGTTGAGGAGCTTAGAGAGGAAGCGATGCGTGTTTGGTATGGTGAAGTATTGCATTTCTCATCAAGCTACTCTGGGTCATTCACTGCCCAATTGTTGTCTGTTATAAGCTAGGTTGCCTAATTAATCTCGAGGATTTCGTTTGCTTCAAGTCCTACGAAAGACCCTCTCTCACCCTCAAAGCACGATGCCGACAAAATCGCCGCCATTCGGACTCATGGCGTTTTGTAGGACCTTAGCCAGGGTTTTCATAGGACTTGAAAAGCATCCCACCTCGGCGCTAATGCTTTGTGTGTGCCCCGCTAATATGCTCAGATAACCTAACCTCTTCTAAGGAAGTCGTGATTTTACACGTCAGATTCACCAAAATAGCTGAAAAGCACAATATACAGCTGACTTTTCAACGTTAGGTGGGTTTTGAGTAAATCAGATGCTCTGCTGGAGCTGGTAGAGGGGCGAGAGCGTGTTGGAAATCCCGTATTGTACATGTTGAAGAGGCTACAGACAACAACAGATAAATCTGGCACCACTGAATGCCATCCCCCATAGTAAATTTACGAGAATTCCCCGTCCGCACCACAAGTTGTCATAAAAACACTAAAATGATCATAAAACACACGGGAAGGCATAGAAAACACTCAATACATATGGAATACAAAGACCAAGTCAAATGAGCAAACCTGATTAACTCAACACTTATGATTGTGAATTGCACAACTATGTCTGCCGGATTTTTTCGTCGTTGTGGCAGCCATCTGCGTATTGGCCAGGAAATGGTCATGAACCAACGTAGAAGAGTGCAAGTTAGCACATACAACAGCTCCGAATTCACCAGATATCCATCAAGACCTTCTTTTTTCTACTTCTGCAGCAGACTACAATCCAGCTCCTCTTTCCAAGAGAGCGCAATGGTTTCCCCAACCTGGCTGAACCCTTCAGGTCTGACAGGAATTCCACACAAAGGATGCATCATCGAACGGCATTGATGGATTCTGCCGGCCTTCTCACCAAACCCCGCGGGGTTCATTAGAGGCGATTGTTGATCACAAACAACTTAGCGTTTTTTTTTTTACAAAGTCCTCAGCTTCATTTTTCATACTTTATTCTAGTCTAATTCTACGTCTTCCGCACTGTTCTGCTTACTTTATCCTAGTCTAAATCTACACCTTCTACGCCTACACTAACCTACTGCCGTCTAACTTGCCCTGTTACGCTTCATGTGGGTGCTGGAGTTGATGCTCAGGTTAGTTATGACTGTGTGCCAAAATGTAATACTTCGAAGTATGACTCTTCGACGACAGCAGTCCTAAATGTTATTATGTGATCATTTATAAGAATGCTTAGACTATTACTGAACATTTTTGCTTAGACTACTTTTGAATACGAGGATTTCATCGGCACATTAATTAGTCTGACATAGACTAATTACGAACGCAGACTAATTGAGAAGTCAGACTAATTACTGTAGTCTCTGTAGTACTAATATACTACTTAAAATATAGCTTCTTGTCTCGAGAACAATAGCACTACGTAGTACTAGTATTTGAAAACAGTAATACTACTTTTGTACTTGCGACGACGGTAGTAGTGGTCTAAAAAAGAAGCTGTAGGAAAATTGTTCTATTTACTATCAATACCTAATCAGTTTGACGCCGTACTATTCCTTACGTAGTACGGTTCGTCTTGATACTCGGCTGAACAGTATGGGAACTTGGCGGTGTCGTCGTCTGGGTTGAACAGGTTCTTTCCTGCGTAGATCATCACGTAGCAGCCGACGACTGCACAGACGGTAGAGATCGCGATGCAGATGGCCTTCTCCCACAGCGGGATCTTCCTCCAGAAAACCTTGACGTAGAATACGAGCGGAAGGATCAAACTGCACACGGTAATGGCAGTGGCGCCGGTGAAGTCCACCAGGTCGAGAAAGTTGTCCTTCAGCAGAATAGACGCTACCGTCAGAATCGCTATTAAAGCGATACGCACCAGGACGTAACGAACCACGTTTCCGCTGCCCTTGTACTCGGAGAGATCATCTTCATTCTTCGTCGTTGACTCACGCACCGAACACTGATCTTGAGCTGCAAGCGTATTGCTCTCGAGGTCGAGGGCGGCCACTGCAGGAGATGACGCAGCGAGGTATGACATTTTCTCCTCGATCCCAATTTCACGCTCCTCGCTGTCAGTGGACAGGGGTTCTACCTTGTGCATTCCCAGCACGAGACGCTCCGCCATGTAGAATGCCGGGTGCAGGATTGTCGAGAAGGCGATCGACAGATGAAGCTGCATGAACAGGTACGACATGACCACAGCTCCACGGTTAGCCGTGGAGCCCAGCGTTGTGGTGCTGTAGGGGTCGGACGTGTTCACGATAGAAAAGAGTAGGTTGCCAGAGAGCTGACACCCGCCAGCAACGTAGCCAGTAATGGCAATGGCGAGGAAGAAGGCCGAGGCTAGACCCAGGCTGACGACAATGACACGGGGCATACGCTCGGGCTGTGAATGCTGGCGCTGAAGGTCGGGGATCACAATAGCTGCAGCGTACGCGAGTGACAGGCTGCCGAACGTGGTGAGCACCTGGTGAAGTGTTACGTCGGGCGTTGGAGGAGTAGGATGACCGCGCTCCTCATACAGAAGAATCGCAACACCGATAACATCAGCGATGATGGTGCCCAGGCATCCAGCCACAGCCATGCTGGCACTCTCTTTCAGCGTGGGGATCAGCGCCACAGGGATGACCAGAGCGGCCATGAAGATGATCCACACGGCCTGGTTGAACGAGTCGGGAAACAGCACGTCGAGCAGGGTGTCACCAAGCACGAGGAACGCGCACGGGGCCAGAAGGCAAACTCCCATGTGGGAGACCACCACGAGGAAACGGCCCCACTTGCCCGCGACCCACTCGCCGAGGTCGCCGTACGTCTTTACCGAAGACGGGGCGACCATCAGCACCTTGGACAGCAGCACCGTGGCGTAGATGTTGGAGAACGCCATGAACAGCAAGGCGACGGTCGCGTATCCCCAGCCGGCACGAGCATAGTTCGACGGCATGCCGAGCGAGCCGATACCGCAGATGCAACAAAAGATGTTGAACGCGATCTTGGCATCCTCGAGCGTGAAGAGAGCGGATCGAGCCGCTGAAGAAGGAGCTGGCATGGCGGTTGTCAGTAAGACGGGAAATTGGATAATGAGCCTTGAACAGAACTACAGTCTTCGACCGTGGGCAACAGCCAGCAGCATTTTCCTTTGTTTGCGCAAATGGTTGGAAGACCACGCGCCTCCCTTCGTCCGTCTGCTCCCGTCTACTGCCGCACTGCACCGGCAATGCCAGTCCGCATGCACTGGAGTCTGCAGAGACCACGGTTCTACGTTCGCTACCCAGACGTAGACCAGCGAAAAGCGATCACGCAATGTCAGCCCACCCACTTCTCGCTATCATAATAAGCCAGAATGGCGGCGGCAAGCGCTGCTTTCTGCTACTCAATATGCCAGCCTATCATAAAGTCGTTCGTTCACAGGTCAGACCCCGTCACAATATGACTCACATTCGGTCTCATCCCGAAGCGAAGCATCCCAAAGCTGTCGCCGAATGGCTGCCGCCGAATAATGAAACAGTGCAGATATACGGAGCAAGCCACAAATCGCATTGCGAACTTCGGAGAAATCAACAAGGCGACATTGTCCTTAAGTTGCTGGGAGAAGCAAGCAGCAACCTTGAAAAAGTGCAAGCTTCAAAACACCTTTTCCGAAAAAAGTTCAAAGCTTATCTCAATTGGGCACTTTGATAACCCTTACCCGTCAAATGGGCAATTTGGAAAACTCCAGTATTCTAATCCAGAAATGTATGGAGACCATAAGAATTGGGTATTATAAATGACTTCGAAAATGTGAGAGAGAAGGTAGTCGATTTAACAGTCGCTGCCTACAAGAAGGAACAGCGGCTCGAGTCAAATACACACTTATCGATGCTTTAGAGGTCGGAAAATAATAATTACTGTATTTTCTGTACGGAAATATGTATTATTGGCCGAAGCGCTATTGAAATAATTATTATTGGGACATGTACCGAAAGCAGATATTTTTTCTTGAATACAAAACCCAAGTGTAGCACAAATTCGACTAAGAAATAATTTGCAATAAATAGTTATTATTGCGTCTGTGGGTATTGAAATGATTATTATGGAGTTTCTAATGTTGCAATCCAATATTTGAGGTAGTCAGAGTTGCCTTCAGATAGGTTTTCAGACGGCGATTATTGGCCTATCACAGGGTCGGGAATTTCAACTCCTTTCAGATCGCCATCTAAACGATAAAAGCTACTGTGTCGCTATCTGAAAACAGATGGAAACCGGAAACTTTTCAGACAATGATATTATTTTGAGTGACATTTTTCTATCTGAAAATCGATCTGAACGCAACTTTGACTACTGTATGATCGATGTTAGAGTCACAAAAATGATTTAATGACTTCGTACTTAAATGCATATAATTACCACCATTTCATGTGTGTTTCTAATACAACGGCACATTGCCACAACATGGAAATAGATTATCGGCTTCTAATTCAAAACTTTCATCGTTCGTAGACATTCTGAGAGTCTTCATATGTGCTTGCGCAAACGTCGGTTGTGGACCGAATGTTGTAGAGACTTGACTGTGTTGCTGGAGTGTATAATTGACTTAGCGTTTTTTTATTGTGCCTTCAATGGCGACCAACAACGCCGGATCGAGAAACTAGATAGGCCCTGCAGCTTCATCCTGATCATTTTTGCGAAGGTAATGCAGCCCAGGCTGCAAGGCGGTGTCCTTCATCAAATAACTGGATTTGTTCCCTCTATGGAATGTATTTTGCCGTGAAATTCGAACAAGAACTGTAACGGGGCTAGAGATACCGTCACTAGCTTACACGGTAGTGTAGAGGAAGCTCGAAATAGTTAGATCGAGTCCTAGACTTTGGGTAAATTTAACTCTGATTTATTTGGGACCAGGGCGGTTACCCCTGGTCGCATGTGAACCACTCAAATGCAAGTCAACACCTGATTGGCCAATAAGTGGGTCTGTTTCCCCACTATCAGTCAATCAGATGGTGACACCTTTGCACACGCTAGCCGTGTGCCTATTTATGTAATATCTCAAAAGATATCTGCCTACTTATGTAATTGGAGTTGGGCCCATTACAAGACCTGAGTCTGCAAACGCCAAAGGACGAGCCAGAAATACAATATCAGCAACTTCAACCAACTTTTCACCTACTGATACCTACTGACATGACGCCACACAGCAGAACCGTTGCAGGTAAGAAGATGAAGCCGCACGAGGTAGCAACTAGATTTGTATTATGTGGTTTAAACAATACAAACAAAGCTATCTCATTGTTCCTGTTTAAACATGCAGAGACTTTAAAAGAAATCTCAACCTGAGGTAGCGCAGTAGCGCGTTCGAAGGGCAATATCACGTACTGCGCACTCGAAAATAGAAGGACTAGCGGGCCACAGCTATCTCCGTCTCTTTGCTTCAGGTTGTCCTCTCGTTTCCACTCCATACCGCGCACCATCTCTGGGAAGATTTCATTCACCAGACGTTCACATTCTTCGTACTGTTTTCTCTTCTGTTGGGGACCAAAAAGCGTGATCGTTTTTGGTGAGACATTGAAGTAAAAAAAACTGCATCGCACCGGTGGTTTTGTTGATGTGGATTGGTAGTAACACGTGTGTGATCTGCGCCATGAGAGACTTTGAGCCTACGATTATATTTTGGCGACTGTCGACACTCTGTGTCCCGCAGATAGTAGGCGAAACAATTCCAATAGATCCGCAACATTCTTGTAGTGTCGTCGTTGTGTGCATTATACAGTCGTCGTTCCACCACAGGTTTTTTTGTAATGGGCCACCCCATTACATAAGTAGGTAGATTTCATTACAAAAGTAGGTACACCAGCACACGGTTAGCGTGTGCCGAGTTGTCATCGTCCTATTGACTGATAGATGGGGAGCCAACCCCTTTTATTAGCCAATTAGGTAACGACGTGTATTTGAGCGGCCAGTGCTGCCACCCTGGTCCTAAAATAAAAACAGAGTTGAATTTTCCACAAACCCAAGACTCGGTCTAACTATTGCGAGCTTCCTCTACACTATAGTGTATGCAAGTAACGGAGTAAATACCTGGCCCGTTACATTTTTCCTCACCAGCAGCACAGAATGGTTCGATATCCTTCGAAACGGTGAGTCTCGTGACATTGGGAGAATTATTCTCTGCAACGCGGCTGTAGCATCTTCTTTATCTAGCTCCACATACTCATGCAGACATTCCGGGATATCCCGCCTGTAGCTGCCACGCACTCTACAACATCCGACACAGCCGCCAAGGTCTCTATGGTGTCGTGATACTTCGCCATCACTTGTATTTGATCTTCGCTGATTACACCCACCTTGGGGATACGAACGCCAACAGGTAGCTTCGCATCATGGGCAGACTCTCGATAATCTTTCGCCATTTTTTACACTTCTTCGTAAACTTCTCATCCAGCACAAACTTGACGTTTGCCAGGCACTCGTTCGGGGCAACTACTTTCGCGGTAGGTAGCTGCCTGGGTCCCACGGTCTTGACAGCGAAGCTGGATAAAAACTTGAACGCAGATTCGTAGTTGTATGTCAACTTCAACACTCTGGCGGCATTGGTTAGCGTTGCAACTGGTAACTAGCCGAGCGCCGCCGCTTCGCGGCGGTGGCGCATATTGTTCGCATGCGTCTTATGCCTCCGTCCCGCTCGCTGCAGTACTAGCATGCTAGGTCGTTCTTTTGAACAGAGGTGGACCCGCAAGGTTGTACCAGATGCCGGTTTGGGCCACCTCGCTGCGCTCTCCACCTAACATATTTTTAGCCAATCGGGGCCGCTTTCGCTCCGCTCAGCAGCCAATGAGAAGGCTCCAAAGTTTTAGTAGAATAGCGTGGCGGACAGACACGTTGCTAGCGTTGATGTTTAGGTTATAGTCCCCTGTACGAGCTGGTTAGCCTCCTCGCGAGATTCCGTCATGCGTTTTTTTTTTGCTTGTAGTTTCTGAGCTTTTCGAATCTTGGGTTGGCCTCTACTTTTGGTGCTTTTCGAGATAAAGAATGAGAGTCCATCGCTTGAGCTGGAACTTGGCTGACTGTCGTCTGACAAATGCCTCTTGACGTTCGATTTTGCTGGCTGCGTGTCTGGCACTATCACTTCTTTCGCATGACCACACAACTTTAGTTCTTCCAAAGATCCGTCAGAGCCGCCGAGCTCTACCGAGGTGCAACTTAAGCGACTGGATCCTTCCGTCTCCTGGCGTTTGCGCCTTGAGTCACTTGATATTGAGCGACTTGAGTCATATCGCTCGTGTGACTGTGCGACCGAAACACAATGCTTTGGTGACTTGAGTCCTGAGTCGCAACACCCGTGTTACTATGAGACCGAGTAGTTGGGGTCCCGGCGCCTATGACGACGCCGTCCAATTCATACACTCCGCTACATGTACATCGGATTATGGTTTCTCCTCGTACTCATTGTCAGTGTCATCGGCCGGTGCAGTCGGAGTCATCAGAACCCAAATTATCCACAAGCTCACGTGTGTGCAGCGCGACCAGTGGCACCTCTCCGTCATTTACAATAGCTTCAAAACGCTTGAGGCCTTCCAGCACTTCCAAGAACATCGGCGCTCCATTCCGACTCATACCGTCAGCAATGCGCGTTGCGACGGCGTGTATCGTGCAAAATTTGTTGGTTTCATTGAGAACTTTGTGATGCGACGACTTCAATGCAAATCACGAACTCAAAACGACGTACACGCAGCCTCGCCTTCGGTATCTTCCTCATCTTCGACAGGTGTGTTGAGCAGACACGTTAGGCTCCATCGACGATGGATATTCTTGATCGGGATGGGGATCTTGTTGGCAAGTAGGCGCCAGTAGATAGCATGCATATAAGGCAGCAGTTCCGTCTTCACGAAGATACACGAGCAATGATACGTCTGTGCAAACATAGATCATAAAATAATGACAAGTAATCATACATTTTAATTCCTTATGTAATGACAAGCTTACTTACCCTAGTGTCAAGATGGTACTTGCGAGTTGTGTCCACCGTCGAAACCATCTCGATCATATGAGGTTGTATCTCGCGAGTCGTATACTCCGTCTTTTGATCATTCGCTACTCGATATTGTTTCTCCACCGATTGGTACGCATACTGACTGACCTCTCTTGCAAGCTTTTGCGTCTCAGTGTCGGCGCCTGCATAACACATGTACCCAACATCCGTCATTTTCTTTGCGTACTCCATCTCAGCGACGAACTGCAAGAACTGTAGCGGGTCAACACACTCGTCCAGCGGCATCGATGGCTTCAACACCTCTTTCAGATGTCCCCACGAATGATTAACCTGCGAAGTAGGACGTGACAATGTTACATCCGCACCAATCAGCATAATATATCACAATTATTCGTACCGGTTGTTCGTTTTGTCCCCCAAATGAGGAACATCGACGCGTCCAAAACCACCCCACATCTCCCTACAGGCGTGCCAGTTGACGTGGAAGTGCTTCAAAAACGGATGCGACGACGCGGGAATGTCCTCTTCCAGGGTTATTTCGTTCCCGTCTTCCACTCAATAGAGATATTTCGGGCGGTGTCGTAGTCAACCTCTGTCGTAGCGTCCAGCATCATGTGTACAGCGTCCTCGGCCTTATCTCGGTCCTGAATGTTGTATTCTTTCTTCGCAATCTCACCATGAAGATATTTCACAACGTGAAATACGCAAAGTACATTTCTTGCTCCCAGAAAAGCTGCCTGCAGCAGCGATATCTCCCCAAAATCCTTGTCGGCGATAATGACTCGAACCTGACCCCATGTGGCTTTGAACGACTTGAAGGAGGTCACCGCATTCGTCAGGCAATCGGCCCTTTCATTCTCCATAAGAGCATGCTGGACGTATTGTCCCTGTGAAATCACATAGAGACACAAGATCCCACAAAAATTACAAACGCACAAATAACCGCAATTAGAGTCGCATAGTCACAAATGGGCACACACCAGAGAGTTGCACTACGTACATGCCCAAAGCCGTCGTGGATCATGAAGCTGAAGAGATTGTACCGAGCGTCGTTTGTGTTGTGGGTAGCGTCCACCATCAACACTTGCGGAAGGGCCTCGAGGAAGCGTCGCATCTGGAGGGTCTGGAACGTAATAGTCTGCGCTAACTTGTCGTCGTCCACGTAGATGGTCGCCGTATTCCCTTTCCGAGTGCAAAATTCTCGAAGGCCAGCTTCCATCCTTTTCTCTACACTTGTAGACCCGCACCGAGCTTCCTTCAGCTCCGCGAAGTAAGTTGTGAACGTCCCTGAGTGCTACATGCTTGTCTACAAAGCAAATATTATAGATTAAAAACACTACAGATAACCAAATATAACAACTCAAATACACTAACTCGAAGCGCGTACCCATTTTCTTCCTCAGGAACTGCAACATGTTTTCGTCTTGAACACGCCGGACAGAAGGGTGGTTTCCATACGAACCCGATCCCAGCGTGTTATTGTGTGTCGTGTCTTGATGAGTGATCTTGACGTGAAATCCTTGAGTAGCACACCACGCTACCGCGACTGACACATGCGCTTCACACCCTGTTGACTTCACAAAATAGTTGTGACGCTTGCCCTTCGAGCAACTTGGACGTGTCCAGCTATACGTACACACCATTGTTCGATAATATTTGTCGAACGAAGCAGGGATAAGAGTGGAGGGGATGGCCTTCCCACGCAGTTACCTTTCTCATACTGGATCTTGGCGGTTCGTGTATACCCATTGAGGCGAACCAATAAATCACGAAACTGTTCACTATCTTTGCGTCTCATCTAATAGAACCAAGCGAGTACGGGCGGATTGGTCAATGTGCGAGCTGTAGTAATCCATAAACTCCTCACGGAGTCAATTCTAGCGACGCTGTGACTTCTTCGGCAGCTGTCGATACTAACTCTTCGCCGCACATCCCAAGAAAAGCGAGGACAACCCGCACCAAGCACTTTGAGGCATCCTGGCGCTCTTCATATCATAGATTAACATCTTGAGCCATTGGAGCGCCGCATCGGAGCGGTATTGTTGCCTTTGAACTCAGCTATGTTGTCAGGCGAGGCGTGGGAGCGGACTCCGTTTTGTCGAAGCTCAGGTGCCTGATGTAATCATTCACCGAGTTGTCTGAGTCACCCCTGTCGGTGGAACCCACGTCTTCATCGTTGCTCCCGCCGTACTCGGGTTCGTCCACAGCTTCATCAAAATAGCGACTGCTCTTCGACGTGTTGCGATTCGGCGTTCTTTTCACAGCTCTGGCCTCCACCGGCGTCTGCATACGAGAGTATCAAAGTACAGAGTCCCTTCTGTAGCCTCGAACACCTCGCGTCTCTTTGTCTCAGTCGTTTTCGGCAGAGAAGCCCTACTTGGGTTCTCACCGAGTACCCGAACTCGGCGATTCGACTTGAAGTCGGCTTCACCTCGCCAGGGCTCTTCTCCAATCCGAATGCCACCCCTAGCTTCTTCTTCTGCTGCTCCACGAGCTCGGCTCTTGGTCAGCTAAGGCTCCAGTCAGATAATATGATACTGTTTGGTCGACTGTTACACCGGTAGTGTAATGGGCCAACTCTGTGCCCACTACTTCGGCTTACACGTTAGCGCACGTATACGAGGAAGCGTAGTTTGCTTAAACTTAGGTTAAGTATACTTTCGTCCGAAAGTATAGATTTACTAAAATAAGAAAAGCTAAAAGCCGTTTTGGGTTAAAATGAGAACTGTTATTTATGATTTATGTATTTTCCTCCTAAAACTGATATCCTATATGAAAGGTATTCTGCCATCTGATGGCTGTCAGAACCCTGCTAATCTAATTGGTAGAAATAAATGCTTATCTACCAATAGGAAGCCTAAATGCATACAGACCAGTGGTCTGCAAAGTGTAATCATTGGTGTGCCTTATACCAACGTTCGAGAACCCTCCATGTAACCAAGTGGCCACGTGTAGCCACTTGCGTGTAACCCCGTTACAAAAGGTGTGGGATATGTAGAGTGTACAATGTGAATATATTTTGCGAATTGAATATTTCGTAGTAAAGATAGTTGTAAAACGTATTAGAATATGTGAAGTATGTAGGTGTGTAACGTATATGGTATGTAATGTGTGAAGTGTATGACGTGGTGGTAAAACAGTCTTTTTATAATGAACACAGTTGTAAAGGGTGTGTAGTTGTAGAGAAAATGGTGTGTTGAGTAGAGTATGTGGAATTAAGGTGTAGAACATTAGAACATTAGAAGGTTTAGGGTTTAGGGTTTAGGGTTTAGGGTTTAGGGTTTAGGGTTTAGGGTTTAGG
>QOKR01001195.1:0-12153 GCA_016880985.1 Phytophthora idaei | reverse complement strand
TCTGGCATGATCCATCACGATAGCTGTTATAATTAATATAACAAAATCCTGAGCCCCATATAAAGTATGGAAGGTTTATTGGTGTGCAGTCCAAAACCCATATCCGCTGGTGGACTATCTATTGCCGTCGCCGGCTCATTTGGATTGGCGGGGGACCCTAGCCAGGAACATAAGTCCTAGTGATACCCACCAGCTTCTCAACAGGTGTGGGATTCGAACCCTCGCGTAGTGGATTGGTAGGGTCATTCAACCCACTACACTGTTCTGACCCTAACAATTTAAAGCAAATTGTGCAATTATTATTATTGCAATCACGTATTATCTTGGAAAACCAGTTCAATATTATATTTTATTTTCGGACCTCTGCCTCGAAGAGCGAGTCCTTTTATGCGGGCCTACTCACGATACCGGATGCGACGGGAATGCATGTTCGCCAGCATGCTTGTGACTTCCGCATGCCCGTCATCGTATGTGATAAATAAAGCTATCCAATGGAGTGCTTCTCAGATCGCACAAGAGTCGCCAATTAAATATTCGATCCACTCGTCGAGACCGTCACGTGAACCTTTGATCAGTTCGTTACGTCAGTGGGAGAAGATCTCTTTTGGACGCTCATCCCATATCCGATTCGACGACCGGTCCCCAGCCACGACTTGTTTGTATTATTCGTGGACATCGCGGAACCGTCCCTTCATGATATCCAAATTGTGGTGGTTGGACATATAATTTGGAAAGTCGAGGGTTGTCCTCTTGAATGAGCACTGCGGTCTGGGCGTTTCATCCGGAAGCGATTGAGACGCTGCGAGATATTTCGATGGTTTAGAGGGAATTCAATCACTGCTAGTCCAACGTTAGATCCTCAAACGCTTTCCGTGGCAAGGTTGATATTTGAACTGCTCGGGAGTGAGTCGGACGGACAAGGGTATTTGGAGTCGAAACATTGGACACGGAGTGGAGCCGACGTCATTTGGATTTCTTGCCGAGAAGCCGCAACCTCAGCGGTCTCGTCATCGATTTTCAAGCCATCGCCCACCCACTCTTAATCTTCCTGACTGTCCGCTCTCCTTGATCCGGCTCATCTTCGTCATCACTCTAGACACCGGATGACAACGAAGGCCAGTAGCTGGGTACCTAATCTAATTCAACACGATCATCTAAGCGAGCATAATCCGTCGCAAAAAAAATCTGCTTGGAACGTGACTAGCCCACGGTGTCTCGTCCAGTCGGTTCCGGAACATCATCCAAAAAATGGCAATGAGAGATTTGAATGGAATCTGAGAGTGTGCCATGCGGTCTAGGGCTAACCAGTCAAGTGCTCCTTGATATGTGAATCCAGAACGCATGAGTAGTTGCACGTCCGTTCGGAGATCTGCGTACACGACTGGAAGTCCAGTGAGTGTCCCGCGCGTCGGATTGCAAGAATAGTTTATCTTCCGGACGACACCCGATGTCTGCTGAAGAAGTTCATTTCGTTGGTGACCCTTTTATGTCATCCGGAATGACGTGGCGGTGGTGCTTAAACGACCGTTTCGGTTTCGCTTGGGAATGAATGCTGTTTAGACGATGATTTCGAACGAGCCGTCACAGGGGCAGAGCTTCAAGGCTGGGTGGTAGCGTTGATGGTTCCCCTTTTGCCTCTTCTTCTCCATCATAGAGACGAGACATCGGCGTGAACCCGGTCATTGGCACCGTCGGATTGGTTTCGTCAGATACGGAGACCACGGTTTTCCAACACGCCGGAACAAGAGTGCCATCACGAAAACGGAAGAGGAGATCACGGAGTCTCGGCCATTGAAACGTCAGTCTCGAATACTGACCAAGGCATTTCATGACACCGACCACATTGAAACGTCACTTGCGCAGCTGTTCGTCCAGTCGTCGGGAACGTTCACTAGTATCCGAAGCTGCTCTGTCAGTGTTGCGACTTGCACGCGAACATCCTTGGTGTGTTGGTCACTCTTGCATTACAACACACGAATGTCATTCCAAGCGCGGCGAACTGTGTTTCCCTGGATGGATTCTAGTTCCTGGACCCGGAGTTGCCAGTAATCGCTTTGATACTTCTAGCCCAGTTTAAGTTTGGAGAATTCAGCTCGAGCGTCCACGGCATCTGGTGCCGAGTGGCCCGAGATACGTAACTGCCTGTCGAGCGAGACCGCATGACGGATTGTTTTCTGGAGAAATGACACCGTGCTGAACACTCTCTGTGCCAATGGTTTTGGTTCGAACGCGTAAGGTGCGCATATATATCACGCTGTAGTACGCCTGACCGCTGTTGAACGTCCAACGCGTCGTCTGAAAGCGGTTGTGAGCAAAGAGTCAGAACGAAGTCGTGCTATGAGTTCTTTCTTCGAGAAGGTCGTACAAGCGGGCTAGGTCTCTTAAGTTGAGACACTCCATCCAGATAAGCGCTTCCACGCCGGTGTAGCGGTTCCGAACGTGACCACCAGCCTTCAACATCTCTGAGGTGGCAGGTACCCCGGCGAAACGCACTTGTCCCCCTGGTGAATGGTCTGGTTGTAGTGTAAGGGTGGTTGGAATCGGCGCCTGGGACTCAGCGTTGATGTCCGTGTCGGACAGCTTGCCCGCGTTCAGAGACGCGCCCAGGTGTGAGTGTCAAGACCGCCACCTTGGAAGAAGGTATGGACTGGACTGCTATATCAGAGGAAGAAGTCGGCGCAGCGCCATAAGTCACCAGGGTTACCGTGTGTTGCACCTTCGAAGTCTCAGCCAAATCGCCAGGTGCCTTTTCACCACTACTCGCAGCGAGCGCGTGGCCCTGAGACTAGGAGGAGACAGCCGCATGTTGTGGCAACAAGAAAGGCCGCCGACTATAATCACGTGTCGCCCAGTTGGGGTGTCGCCAGCCTGGCGCGTCGTTGTTGTTTGCCATGAGCCCGTGGGCAACGTGTTGGTGTCCGCAGAAGGCATCGTTGCGTTCACGAGCTTTGAGATCGCGATTTGAGTCAGTTTGCCGTTTCTTTTTTGGCCACCCAAGCATCTATTCGCCGTTTAGCCCGTCGTGCTGGGGTTATGCGTATGTCTGCACTAGTATACAAATAAACTCGTGCCGTTCTGAAGGTGTTCGCCAGTAACCTCGTGCAAGACGCTGTCGTCTATTCTGAATATGCCAATCGGAAGACTATTACAGCTATGGATGTTTTCCACGCTCTGAAGCGCCAAGGGCGCGCACTTTATGGATTCCAGGGTTGATGTTTGCGGTAATTATCACCGATTGGGCAACATTATGATTAGCCATCGCTAGACTTTCTAAGTGACTACCAGATCACCAAACTCACAACCCTCCTTTACGGTAGTTAAAGTTGTTTTAAATGATTTAAACGTTTTCTAGCTTGTTCATCTTGTATACACATTTTTGTGTTATGATATCATGAAGAAGCTATTATATTGTTGTGAAGGAGGCTACGTAGATTCTTTTTAACGCATCCCAACACAGAAAGCTATGAGCTCGGGCTCATAGGATATTATGCTTACTTTGCTGGTGATCTTACAGAAAAAAGAAATCGTTTCTTATTACTTCTTCCAACTTCTACAACACGTAACTTCACTAACTTGAAACCCAATTCTCCCGTATTTTGTACAGCAGTAGAAGTCTGTGTCTAGCAGCACTATTAGCTATTTGAAAGCATTCTAAGAGCGAACTTGCCCTAAGAAACGCAACGTAAGAGAATGTATCTCAAGTATAGGCTTTCTATTCGTAGAAAAAAACGCTTTTAAGCGTTTTTTCTTACGAACTACGCTATCCCCCGGGCGCCACGGGCCCGTGTAAGCAATAAAGCTTTTTAAGCCACGTTTAGGGCTACTGACGTACCGGTAATTGTATAGTTATACCGGTATAACCATCCGACCGAATTAAGAAACATGATAGATTTTTTTTTCAACAACTACAACGATTCTATATTTCCTTTGAGCGCACAGTGAGTCTTGTGCGCACGACAGCACAGAATTGGCCCCGCTTACCAGGAATTAGAAAGGCTGATAGCGTGAATCGTTTAAGATTTTTATGCAACCTACAGCGGGTGTAGGAAATGAACGCCCACCCATAAAACCGATAGTAATATTGACCTCCTGTGATCACTAGAGCGAAGTAGGAAGCACAAAGGGTATCGTTAGATTCGCTTAAAGCTTATCTATCTGCTGTAAAGGGCATTGTTAGAGCAGTGAGCTTTGTTAGAACTACATCAGATTTTTTTCAGAATGCGTTGCGAAATATTTGAGCGCCCACTACAAATCGCAATCACGTATCCAGACGTACCATACAAAAACCAAGAGAATTCTGATGGTGATCTTGAAGTGTGGCCTTCCTTACTTGCGATGACGCTGTCTAGGCGAGCCGGCATGGACATTACACACTTCTCAACTTCTTCATCGTCAATGCTCAGCCAAATACGCTTCAGTTTCGCTTTTAGATCTTCAATTGAGGAAGCCGGGTCCTTGTTCAGCTCGCGCTTCATGATAAACCAAAGGTTCTCGATCGGGTTTAAGTCAGGACTTTGAGGAGGGTGACCTAACGACTTCAACTTGAGCTCCTTTAGACAAGTAGCGGTTGCTTTGCGCGATGGGCCGGTGCATTGTCTTGCACAAATAGAGTTTCGCCTTCTAGACCCAGAATTTGCTTTGTAACGGGGATATTGGACCTCAAGATAGTTCGATAGTAGGCACCGGTGACTGACCCGTCACAGAAATGCATCGTTCCCACACCGTCTGCAGTGATAGACACCCAGACCATGAGCGACTTCCGTGAAGACTTGAACGTAGGGAGAACGCACTTATCATCAAATGCCTCATGCGGACGACGCCAGACAGAACCCCTTCCTGCCGTACCATGCTGTTCAACCGACGCCTCATCAGAGAACAGTACCGTTCTCCACTTTTCTTCCGGCCAGTCCAGAAACTTCTGCGCGTATCGGAGACGCTGGCGTCGGTGCTTGCGAGACTGGAAGGTTTTCTTTCTAGCTGAACGGCCATGAAGGCCCGCCGCTCTCACTCGAGCACGAATAACCTCGGGTGACGCGTTCACTCCAATTTCCGATGTGACCCGTGCGGCAACCACTGCAGCACAAACGAACCGGTTCGCCTCCACGGCGCGGACAATGCGGCGATCTTGCCGTTTGTCTGTAAGTGGAGTGCGTCCTGGACGCGGCGGGGGCTTGCAGCGCCCATTAGCCTTGTAGGAGTCGATAATTGTCCTTACGCTCCATCGGGGGATTAGCAACTCCTTGCTAATCGTGCGCGTGCAAACCTTAGCACGCCACTTCTGGACGACGCGGCACCGAAGATCGTGCGAGTACTCCTTGCGAATGGGTCCCATGTGGGTGTGAGCTGGTAAAAGTGAAAGTGAGGCCCATTCTCAGCCGCTGTCTAGTGAGGTGTCTTTCGCCAGGTCCATTTGCTATATAAATGGCTCAGGAAGCGCATTTGAAAGTAGCGACATTCGTGCAACATCCCATACAAATCAGTACAAGTGGGCGTTGATTTTTTTTCCTATCCACTTTTGAATAATCGCTGATTGGCGGAATCTTAAGTAAAGCAGCCAACTACAGCCTCGTGAATCCAACGGAGAAAATCCTGACGATTCCGATAATACCTTTTGCGCAATCAGCGGGTCAATATTGACTTCAGCATCCCATACTGAACCGGTGTCTTGAGGGTGGGCGTTCATTTCCTACACCCGCTGTACTTGGAGCCACGACAGCACGATATAGGTCGCACTTGGGGTGGGTGGCTGCGGCAGCAACCAAGCCGACCGCTATGAGAGGTGGTTGGGTTGATAGTGTGAAATGTTCTTAAGTTGTTTGGCAGCACGATAGCACAATATTGGTCCCGCTTTGACAGTAAGCTCGTTGAATGTAGATTTGTCAGCCAGAATACAGCGTAGGTCACGCAATCCTAGCGCGTACGATGAGTTGGACAACCACACTTACCTTTTAGAGAAGATGATTCGACCTCCGCCAGCCTCGCACTTCAGAACATTCTCAAATAAACACCAGTCACACCAAACATTGTTGTGGTCGCTTCCAATCCACATAAAAATCCAATAAATACCTCCAGCTCAATTATCAAGTATTCCTCATAAAAAACATCTGGTTTGGGATCCGTATTTTAATAGTAATATACACAAAGCAATGTAATATTGAAAACTCAATATGTTTTGAGATATTCCAAGGGCTCTACATGCATGCAACGTACAAGGTATGACTTGGGCTTTAGCCGTCCATAGTGTACTCCGCAGACATGTTTGTTATTATCATTGAACAATAATCATAGTGATGTTTGCAAACATGATTGTCTGTTTATGCTTCTAGGCAAGTCGCTTCATAATTTCACCTTGATCGATTGTCTTGGCGAGTCTTCTCCCAGTTAAGATGGATTAGTACCCATAATGTAAATACTAGACTATTGTGATGTGTACGCCGTCGGCTTTGCTCACTATAGAGTTCTAGGAAATACTAGCTCGGCCTGAGGGCTGAGGTTTTTGAATCTCTTAAACAACTTGTTAGCCCACAGTAGGCACCCTAACTCCACCAACATGTTAGCTAAATTTGCAATACACTAACAAACAGTTTGCAAACGGGAATATTGGCAGTACAGTTAGTGTTTTTTTTTTAATAATAATTGAGGTCACCCACTACGTGCAACCGTCGCCAACGCTTCGCCGCAGCCCGCGCCAGTAGGCGCTGCAACCCTACGAACTCCGCCCGCCTTAGTCGCGAGGCCTTCATTTTAACGATGTTTTGCTTCAGGTAAGCCGTCACACCGTGTAGACGGTGCACGTTCTTCCATGGCAATTGCTCCAGCGCATAGTTCAGTTCTTTGTGCTTCAGATCTCCCTTGACCCGTGTTAATTCCTGTTCCTGAGCCGCTCTGCGACTCCTGGTTCTCCCGATTATCGCTTTGTACTTCTTCCTCGTCTGCGTCCACCTCCGCTTGCCCACCCACAAGCGGCTCATGTGTGTTGATGCTGGATGTGGTGTTGCCCATACTGACTCCGTCGGTGCGCCCAGCAGGGCCTCGATATTTGCTTCCATCTCCTCCATACTATTCCCCATGGGCACCGGCTGCTCTGTAAATGACAATCCGTGCACGACTTTCCCGTGTTCATCCTCTTGGTCGATCCTAAAACTGTGGTGGGGGTCCTCCATTCCATGTGACACTCTAAGCAAATCAGATATCGACTGACTAAAAGCCAACTCCGGGTACTGAGCCAGCATTGACAGGCTAAGTTCTCTGAATAAATGTGCTGACTTGCTTTCCATCGGCACCTCCATCGTCCGGGACTGGAAAAGCAGCTTGCCTGGGCTCACATATGTGATCTCCACTAAATCCTTGATCAGTCTTACATCGTATTCAGCCGCGAATGCCTTGTATACTGCCCATTTCCGCACGTTTCCTTCCGCATGTCGCGGGACTATCGTTTTGTATGACAGTTCCGCCACTGTCTGGTGTATCAATTCATCTCCTATTCCTGCTCTCTGCTTTCTCGCCTGCGCTAATCGTTCCATGATTTGGGCCCCCAAGTCACACACCAGGCCCTCGTGTTCCCATCGCGTCGTCATCCCATTACGATCTCTCAGCTCCCGCCTCAGTGTGATGTTGTCGATGTCGCCGTCCATCATTTCAGGTGCAAACCCTTCTTCGACCAACGGCTTTCCTGTTTTCCAATTGTCTCCTTCCATCTTTGCCTCCTTAACGTCCCCTATGGGTATGATGTGCCCGATATGAGATCCGGCCCTTTGCTGCATTAATTTACCCGCAATTTGCTTTTGTTTGTCTGTCGCGAGTGCCCAAGCTTCTACAGTGTACGCCGCCCTAGCCATCAGCTCTGTCCGCATTCCTCTGCCGCTGCGCTCGTTGGTGTCTTATTGAGCGATTATGCCAGGTCCTGGAGCCGCTTCTCTATCATGTCCTTGGTTGCTGCCTGTACATACCGCGGTGGAGGATATACAACGTCTTGCTTTCTCATTCGAATGGCCCCTTTCGGATGATGCAATTCAAACATCACCCCTCTGTGGTCCGAGTCGCACATTCTCTCTTCTGTTGTCACTCCTCGTACTTGCTTCCATGCTTGTCCAGCGATGTGCCACCAGTCGAATCCCGAGGATTCTTTGGTGCCGTCCGCGGCCGTATGTCTGTGTGTATGTCGTGTCTTTGCGTATTGTAATAAATCTTGCTCTGTCCCTCCTGTCGGCAGGTTACATTCCCCGGTATCCTCTAGCGCGTTCTCTTGTAAGAACTGTCGTAAAACCGTCGCCCCGACATCCTCTGAATCGTGTGATCCCCTTCGACCCACGTCGTCTCGTGTGACGCAGTTGAAATCTCCACCGCAAATTATCGTGTGGTCGCTCGGGAAGGAAATGCCCCGCAGTGTGTTGTAAAATAGTAGCCTTGTAGCTCCATGCGATGGTGCATACACATTGATGAATAAGTGCTTCTCTCCTTGGATTTCCCCTGTGGCCATGACTAGATGCTCTGTCCAGTGCTCCTCTCCCCATCCTTTCCGCTCTCTTACTGCTCCATATGGATATGTGAGGATGGCCACGCCTGCCCTGCGCTCCTTGCCCGTTGACCATATTGATAAGGTGGCGGAGCAAGTCCTCTTGTAATCCCACATCGCTGCGTATTGTGCTGCCGCTGAATCTTGTTCGTGCACCGTTAGGTGTGTCTCCTGTATGCATGTTATGTCTCTGACTCCTCGTTTGTGTCTCTCTTTGAGGGCTTGAAAACAAACCTCGATCGTTGCCCTCTGCATCGCCAATCCCCGTACGTTGTTGGTAGCAAAGCCCAGTGTTTTGTCGGTACGATGTTGATTTATAGCTAACCTTTGTCTTCTTCTCCTCATTGTCCTTTGTTGCTTAGTTATCTGTCTGTTGAGCGGTATGTGCTCCTCCGCTTTCTTCTCCAGTATTTCTTGTTCTGTGATCTGCTTGAAAATGTCCCTAATGGACTGCTGTCTCCTCTCGCCTTGCTGCAGTCCCATGTTTCCGTCATTGATTGCTCTCCTAATTGGTTCCTCTAGTATTGCAGTCGGGATGGGGTTGAGCCTGCCCCCTTGGTGTTCCTGCCTCCAACCTTGAGATAATTTCCGGATCCCTTGGGGCTGGCACTTTGGGTGGATAATGCGCCGTTAAAAACTTATTCTTTTCGTTCGATGTCCTTTTCTGTACCCTGGAGTTGCAATCCTCGTCGTTCTCGGCGATGAGCCGCTCCTCTGGTGGGTCTGCAGTATGCGTCATCGTCACCACTTGACTCTCACTACCACTGCTCTGCCCTCCTTTTTCCTCCTGTTCCGGTTGTTCCTCCGATCCAGCTCCTGGTCGAGCAGTCCGCGTTGTATCGCCCTTTATTGGTTTTCATGATCACTTTTGCCGCCTTCCTTATTCTTTCAATTCCCTTGTAGCAGTTTTAGCTGTCCGTGTCATATCAAAAGGCTCGGGGTCCAGCTCGCTGCCACCAAACTTCTTCATGATTCTGTTTCATCGTTCAGTCAGCTCCTTCCATCTTTCCGTGTACACTTGATATCGACTGCTATCATATGTTACTGCTTGGCAGTGGTTGCCCGTATTGTTGTAATTGAGTACCATGACGATTGGTAGCGTCTCTGCTGCAATTAAGTCTCGTAGCTGGTGTGTGGCTTCGGTAGTAGGCAGAATCACCACCACTCCCGTTTCTACCATTGAGTTATCAGGCATCGCCACTTCTTGATAGCCGTAAGCCTGAACTCTGGTGCTCTCCTCATTTTTTACATCCAGCACGAACACCATTTCGCGAGCGTGCATTGCCATTGCTTTGATGTGTTCCGGTCTCACTAAGTAGTTCATTGCCACTATGGATTTGACCGATTTTTGTCGCTGATCCACGTAGTGATTTACCAGCGAGCAGAGCTTTTCTTCCTCAGAGACGTGATTTCCTATCTCTGCCCCAGCCGCCGCTAATGGAAGGCTAACCAGCCACAGTGTCCGTTTGCTGTGACCTCCATAACAGTCCCGCCGACAATGTCCAGCCAAGCTCTCAGTGGTTTCCGGTCGTCATCTCCTTCCTTCGTCCCCGTGAACAGAAAGCCCTCCTATTCTAACTTGTTTGCGTCCTCTCTACTCACTGACTCCTCTACCGCCACTGGCGGTCCACTTAGCGTTGACTTGGACATGTTCTTGTCATTTACAGCGTCGCTCGCTGCCCCTTGAGCTTCAAACTGTGTGGTTAGGAACTTGTGCATATATTGCTGCGTGGGTTGTTTGTTCTTCTTGCTTCCCCTGCTCGACTCCTCGCGCTCTGACCCCGGTCTTTTGCTGCCTGCCTCACCGCTTATGTTTGTCTTCGACGTGTTACTGCTTCTGCCCATCTCGCTGTCTCTGTCAAGCTGCCAGTTGTCGGACAGTCTTATTTTCGGAGAAAGAGATCTGGCCTGCCGCCCCCAAATATTTACCGTGTTGGTCACCCTGGTGCGAGCCTCCCGTTCCACTTCCGTTTGGCCTTCCTGAGCTACTGCTTCTGTTTTCATTACCGATTTCTGCAGTTCTGTTGTTGCCGACGCTGCCCTCGGATCGTCGTCATTTTGATCATGTCCATGGTCCTTCTGCTCACCCATGTCCACATCGTACGCCCTGAAGTCGTGTTCGTCTTCTGTTGCCTGCTCACCTTCCTCCATCATGGTGGTATCTTCCATCTCTTTGCTGCGTTCTGCTGTGCTGTTACTGCCCTTGGCCCCGCCTTGTTCTTGGTTGATTTCCTCTCGATGTGGTGCGTTACCCTTCTCCTCCTGTGCCCATTTGGTTTGCTCCCATTCCCGTGGTAGCATAGGGCGATCCTGTTCACTGGCGTCATCATTTTTACTCTCCATACCCTTAGCGGTTGTCGTCGAACTTGTCCCTGGCTTCCGACCTTGGATCTGAGCTATCATTTGCTAAATTGTGGTCGGGTGCTCTCTATTATTATAGTCTCTGCCCCCTCTTCCGCGTCTCGATGGTAATTTACCCTCCAGTTGGAGCGTGTGGCTCGTTCTTGACGCTTCAACACGTTCCGGAGCAGTGCTGCAATACTTTGCTGAGTGTTCCGGTGCACCGCAAGTGAAGCATGGCCAATGGATGTTTACCTCCTGATGGTGTATCAATAGAGTGGTTTCGTTAATCTTGACGTATGCCAATCGTCGGAGGTTCCTCGGGCATGCAGCCGCTTTGACGTTGACTTCCCATTGCTTGTCATTGATGCTGGTCTCGCCCACCTCCGCGTGGGCTAGAGCGTGCACCCGTTGACCTAACTTCTGCGTTAGTACCCAATACAGGTCTGCAGAGGTCAAAATTCCTTTCTTCGCCACTACCGTGAATCGGTAACAATCCAACTTGATCAGGTTTTTTTGTCTTGGCTTCTTCGTGTTGAGCTTCGTAATCCACAAGTGTTAACATTCTCATCCCCAAGGGCATTCTCCAGCCTACCCATTTCTTGGCTGATATCTTGCCCTTGAACGTCACAGTTACCACCTATGTGTCTGCGTTGATTTCTGCCCTGGATATAGCCTTCTTGAATTCCATAATTTCCTGTTGCAATGGCGGGGCGGCTTCTCCTCCCATATGGATGTTCTATAATATTGCCTGCTTCGTCAGATTGGGACCGAGTCTTTGCCCAGGTAACAGATGCGCATACAACGGATATTCGATGACCATGAATAGGTCCGTAAATGCAGCTAACGCTTTCGCGTTCATTGTCTGGATCAGGAATCTCGGCGGGATCGGCACTTCCAATCGGCGATTTAAAATCAGCAGCAGCGCCTGGTCCTCCTCTTCAGTCCGTTGCCGTAGCACCCGTACCGGCTTGGCGGGCTTCAGGCACAGTTCGCACCATCTTTGATACTCCTCCGTGTCCTACTCGGCTTGACGTCGCTCGTTGTCCTTCCCCGTTACCGCGTCTTTAAACAATTTTGATCCCTCTGTCTCATCCGTTGCTGCTGCGCCCCGTCACTATCCGTGTCTCCATGAGCTCTCCAAGTCTTTCGATGTGTCCCTCCTTGGAAAGTTCTCCACAAACACCCGGTGTTTGTACGAGAAGCGCACGCGTACGACGCGCTTCTCAGTCCTCACGGTGGCACCCGTTGCCAACCGCACTTCCAACACACTTCGGGGGGTGTCTACATCGTCGAAG
>QOKR01001194.1:0-12182 GCA_016880985.1 Phytophthora idaei | reverse complement strand
TACCACCGAAACAACTTTTTTTTTGTCCAAGCTACTAAATCAATCTGACGATAATATCCTTAAACTCAGGGTCCGATATTAGTCGATTTGAGTACATATCTACCGACAAACTTTTTAGCTGCTTGATTATCGATGAATTGTCATTACCTAGCATGAGCTCTCCCTTTAGCTTGTCATATTCGGCTTTTAGCGAGTCTAAAGGATCTTCAAGCTTTTCATGAGAATTGTATTGGAGATGAGTAATTGCAAGGATTTCTTTGAAAAGCTTTTTATCATCAATGCTGAGCTTATCGTATGAAGCTTGATCAATGTGTTGTTTAAAAGTAAGAGACCTGATCATAGATTGAAGACTATCGGTGATTTTACGTTTTGGACCACATTTGCGTCGATTTGGCTGGACGATGACAAGAGTTTTCTTATCGAGATCGGGAATACGAATATACTTGCTACCAAGCTGACGATATATGTAAGCACTCGGCGTTGCTAAGCCTTGAATTTCATTATGTTTGTACGTTCTTCCATGTCTGACGACACCTTCCAGAGGAGTCACTCCAGCACCCAACAGACCACGACCCGTTAGTCGTTGCTTACTTGCGAATGCTTCAACATCACTAATGGATGAGCTATGAGCATCTGAATATTTCTTAGACTTCATTTGATAGACAGTCTTGGTAGCCTTCATCGCCGATGTAGCCGCTTTCAACGCAGATCTTGCAGATTTCGAGTTCGATCCCAGTACTGCTTTCTTAGCATCTTCATATCGCTTTTGTGCCTCTCCATATTTCATGAATGCAGCTTCAGACTCGTCATGGAGCTGTTCTAATCGTTCATCTCTATCATCATATTGACCGGCGCTTTGACGTATGATGTCTTCAGAAGTTGTTGAGATAGCTATGTTTAAGATCTTTAGATTTTCATCGAGATTCTTTCGCCGTAGCTCATCCTCTTCCATATCTTTTTTTTATTTCAGCCGCTTGCTTGTCGTTCTTAGGAAAAGGATATCGTTTATCCACCAGATAGCGATCTTGATCATCAAAACTGTCAAGAAGCCTAGTAAAAGTATCCATCCATCTGATTCTCGACATAAATTCGTGCAAAACCTTTCCAGATATTGGTTTATGATCATTGTTTCTGATATTTAGCACTCGATTTCGCATTGGCTCTCCAAAATATGATAGATGAATTTTAATCCCTTTATTGGAATCAACAACTAGACTTAATCGGAAAGGGATCTTAACGTGCTTCGTCTCTAACAGGGTATAGTATTCGGTGAGCATACTTTTAGCATCGTAATCGGCATTTGATAGACTTGCTTCCATTTCCTCAGCACCTGAAAGCACTCCATGTCGAGACTCACCATCACCGGGTGTGAAATTTTGAGCATTCATCTCCATATCATTCTTACCAATGGATGATACAGCAAATCCTCTATCTTTAATCATAGAGACCAACGATTGCAGCGTACTCAGCCAATTAACTTTCTTAGCGACTGCAGGCTTCGCAAGACCACTCTCCTTTCCAAATACAGTTATAGAATTACCTTTGATCCATACATATCCATCTTGATCGATTGCAGATGATTTTTTTGTCCCATTTAGAACTGGTACGATTTCTTTAGTTAGACCGTTTGACTCAAGCATCTCCCTATTAATACTAATGGTCCAAAGGAGCTTGATCTTCGCATCAGCCTGATCCGTTGATGTTGATGTTGAATTATCAAATAGAAAACTATCCTCAAGTCTTTGCTTGATGCGGTTCGAATCATTCCCATCTAAAGGGTTGGAGACTTTCCGTTTCCGTGTTTTAAGTAGTGAGTCATGATCTTCAAGTCTCATATCACTGACCTCATCGATTGATTTGCTCTCACCTTCGTACCAGATATCCCTTAGTTTCTGTTCGGTTCTAATCCAGTCAATCGTTCGATAATTATAATATTTTTTGCCAGTTTTGATAGATATTAACGAAGCTTTATCTCCGAGATAGTATCGATTGCCATCTTTACCATTTTTGCGTTTAATTGGTTTAACTCGAAGTGATGTCCAATTAGGATTGGCCTTGAACAATTTTTTAATCCATATTCGTGCCGCTACTTGGTCCTCTCTATCGAGTTCTACTCTAATCTTTGTGTTTGATCCAGTATCAACTGTTTGAGGAGTTGCATCAGATCCAGTCTCCACCGTTTGGGGAGTTGCATTGGATCCAGTATCAACCGTTTGAGGAGAAACATTTATTCCAATATCAACTGTTTGTGATGTTGACACCTCAGGGTTTGTTTGAGAGTATTCATCAATCAGAGTTTTTTTTAAAGACTCAGACGTTTCCGTCTGAGCTGAAGCTGTTGTTTTATTCCCTAAGGTGATTGAGCTTGAAGCATCGCTGGCCCACGTCGCACCTTCGTACATCTGTCGCTTAGCATTTGTCTGTCGAGCGCGGCGTTGCGCTTTCTCAAGCAACCCCTGTCGTTTTTGTTCTCGTTCAGCGAGGGATGTAAAATTAGGGAACATAGTGAGTCGTATATAATCAGATATTAAAAAAAATCGATCGCCCGATATCTACCACAAACTTGGCATCACTGAATCATGACGAAATGGTTGATATGTATGACAAATATCGTTTCTCTCATTCAACAGTACGAGATACCGGTTTTTAATACAATGGAATGGAGTTCCGAATATTTGCTCAAGCTCCTTGCGATATTTTTTGTTCATAACCGTTCTGTGAAAGCTTGCTACTGGATCCAACAAGATTAGTTCATTCTTGATTCGGCTTACCTCCTGGATGATCCATATTTTACGTCGTAGCTTAATGAGCTCGTGTTGGTTGCTTAAGCATTTGGAACATGTCATGACTTTCTATCTATATTGATGATTAGATTTTTCTTAGAAATAAAAATCCAGTGATATATGAATCAATTTTATCGAATTGAAGCAAAGAGGATGTCTCTATTAATATTGTATGCTTAGCATAGTCAAATAGTGATTCATTTTTTTGTTGCCCAGTACTCCATCTCGACTGTCGATCGAAGACTCTTGTTGACTAGTCGAAGATTGTTTTGCGGCTCCCATGTCGGATCTGCGTACCCAACCCACTTGACAAGGTACTTATACCCGCCAGTTTTTGTTTTCTTGTGATTGATAATGCTCTCTACTTCAAATACTTGATTCTTACCCACTGTTGCATTGGCCGTCTCAGCCTCAAATAGCTTAATATCATTCGGAGATTTGTAGAGAGTATGACCATTTTTGACCGAATCTGAATTCGATAGCCATCGATACCAACGACCTCATAAATGGTCTTGCTCCACCGAGCTGATTCTTTATCGAACGTACCTTTGTCGAGTCGATAGAGTACAGTTGCTCCAATAGCCATCTCATTTTCCATCCGTTCCATCAATTGGCGGTTGTGAAGAAGATCGGCGTCCATGACTTTTCCTTTCGCTTGATTCGGAGTTGAGCTAATAGATGAATGCCATGTGTTATTGTAATTGTTAATAACTGATTTGACAAGCGACTCACTGATAGCTCGATTCATGCGAATGAGTCTCATTTTTATCGTTCGATTGAATCGCTCAATCTTACCCATTGTAGCATGATCTCCTGGTTCATTATTGAAATGGGTGATTTCTTGGGATTTGAGATAAGTAGTAGCCTTTCGATTAAGGAATTCCTTTCCATTATCAGTAGTCAATACATCAACTTTTTGCTCGTGGACTAGCTCTTTTATACCAGCTAAAACCGTGTCTGCACGCTTATCTTTCAGTAGCATGGCGAAACCTAATCGTGAGTTGATATTGACTGCGGTTAGTAAGGATTTACCTTTCCAAAAGGCGAGATCCATTTGCCATGAGTTGGGATTGTTTGAGGCAATCCTGAAATCATCGTAGGTACCATTTTGCTCAACATGCTACTGGATGTCAAGCTTACTCTTATACCAATCCTTCACTTGCTTCAAAGTGATGGATGAATCGATTTCCTTAGCCTTCTTGTGCAAAGCGTTAGCTGAGATGGAACCAGTTTCTGGATCATAGTAGAGTTGTTCGAGTAGCGCATCCATTGCTTATAAAAAAAGAGAGATAGTTGTTTTCTCCGAGACTACTATCTCATAGATTCAATGGAGTGGTGGTAATACCATCTTCCAATACACACCGCTTGTCGTAGTAGTAATTAAGAGCGGTTTTGGTTTGACTGTAAGTAATGATCGAGTTGGTCTCTTTGCACATGCGAAAGCCCTTGTTTGTACCTTTAAATGCGATGCGGTCCTTGACAACAGATTCGAAGTTCTGAGGACTTAGCACGTTCGTGTTACGAGATTTTTGAACTCCCTTAGCTGATAGCTTGATCTTTGGCTGTTTGGTCTGCTTATCGATTTCATCGCCTAGGTAGCAAATATAATTCTTGGAACTGAGACTGACCATTGCATTGCAACGGAATTCTTCCTTGAAGAGACCAGGGGTACGTCGATCAAATGCTGCATTTTCCTTAGTGTCTTCGCGTGGAAATCAATCATACTTGTGTAGATTGTAATGGTCAAGTAGTTCGGGCTTGATTAGATCAGGGAAGGGGTTCTCAGCGCTGAACGCGATATATCCCGAGTCTGTGTCCATTTCCTGATACTGAAAGTCAGACCGGTCGAAGTAGAAATCGACGCAGTCATAGTAGATCTGTAGCATGCGTAGCTTAGCGAGCTGATAGATGGCAATCGATAGATGAATTGGGTTTCTAGGCTTGATGCGTCGCTTCGATTTTACCATCTCAACTGTTCCGTCGTTTAGCTCGGTCTTCGAACTAAATGTGAAATGCTCTGTAGCTTTGTAGATAGTCTTTTCATCTGACATGAATTTGACTTCTTTATGCTTGCTCATGTCCATACCGGATCGACCGAAAGCTGCATTTCCAACCAGTTTCATCATCTCTGCGGTCATTGACCTGTTTCCTCCTTGTGATAACAGCACCATCTGCTCAAGTAGCTTGTAAATACATATAAGCCGCTCCTTACCCTTAACAGTATTGATGCTTTTCTTAATAGACTCAGAAGAAAATTGTTTTGGATCCTTACTGATCATAGCCATCTCATTTATCAGGTCTGTCATATCAGGATGATCCATTTCCAATTTCTCCTTGATAAATTTACTAACGGATTGAATAGTCATATCACCCTTGCGTCGAGCATCTGATACTTGATTCACAAACGACTTGAAGGGTCTGTGAGCACTAGCTTTGATAAAGCTATACATCTTGGTAATCACCATACCATGTTCAAGATACCACTTGAGGAGAGGTACATATATGAGAATTTGCTTACCGAAATAGCTACCAATTAACTTGCGGCTCGTTTTTGACATGTTCTTACCACGAGACTGGTTGTAGTCAAACATGTGAGTACCGATAATTTCCTCCGTTGGTTCAATCTCAATATTTTTGAATATAGGTGTCATCTCACTGAAATACTCTTTCAAGTGATCAGGGGTCTCGATATCACATTCAAGGAAACCGAAGATCTTGTCAGCCTTGATGTCATCTACAATCCCATCGTACGCTTCAATAGTGGTCAGACGACCGCATGGCATCTGATTTCCTAAGCACCAAAGGTAAAGAGCATTGGCATCGTATCCGATGACTTTCTTACAAGTCTTATTACCTCCTCGTATCTTAGTCTCATTTCGCTTGGCGTATCGGTTGAAAATAATACTTGGACCACCGGTAATGTTGGCTTTCATCTTCCGGTAGATATCTGATTCCTCTTCATCAATCGAATAGACAAGACGGTCGCTGTTGAACTCAATCATTTTTTATGGCGAAACGCTTTGATGTTCATGTCTTTGCGAGCGACGTTACAATGAATACAGCTGATGATTATATTACCATCCTCGTGCCCTTTCGTGTTATTAATACGATCAGCTGATACGTTTTCCTCATTGAGCTTGACATAGCAGTAGTTGCATAAATATTTGTGCTTTTTCAGCAGCTTATCGAGATGTTGCATGGTCATTGCGAACTCACGTTTAGCCTCTATATCTTGCTTGATGTACCCCAAGTATCGCTTTTCTGGGAAATCAAACGCTGCGGCAGGCTCCTTGTCTGGGAAAGTGAGCTCTTGAGTCTTGTACATGACCTTCTCGCTCAGACCTGGGAGAGAAACACCATCACAGAACATATCCAAGTCAAAACGCTTGAATAGCTCTCTTTGCTTCTGTATAGCCTTGATAAATGGTCCTACATCGAGATTGTTATACCAAATGAGCAAATCCTTGATAGTCTTCATCCCATAGTGTTCCCAAACAAACTGTACTCGTTTGTAATCATCATCACTGATATTGGAGCACCGAAGTTTGCTATAGAACGCCGATTTAGGTGGAAGCTCTGTCTCGTTGAGAACATTGAAGTTCGTGATGTACTCGTATGGGAAAACACCCTTGGTGAGCTCGCAAGTACAACGAATTTTGTCTTCACATTTACATCCACCGAGATAAGTTTTGACATACCCATCATAGCTTGTACCCGCTGGGACATAGTTGATGATATCAAGCATCTTGAAGCTGTCGGTAGCGATAGCCATGTATCCACCATTCTTGATAATGAATTTAACATTCTCAGTCCCTATTGAGCTAAACAGCTCGTTCTTGATAAGACTGATGTCGTATCCTCCGCTATTAAAACCAAGAACCGGTGTCTGTTCGAGAACTTGATCGAGCACTTCGAGATCTTTACTAATTTTCTCCCTAATCGACAGGAATGTATTAAGGTCGGTATTACTCTTTCGTTTCTGTTGAGTATTCTCAATCGTTATTCCTTCCATAATTTTGGGGTTAGCCTCATCAAACCGTTTTAGCTGCATGTTAATCGATTGATAAATAGATCGAAACTTTGTTTTATGGTAATCAGTAATAGCTTTCGAAGTATTGTTGATATAGTTGATCATATCTCCAACCAATAGTTTTGGTTCTTTATTGACGAAGCAGCGAACTTCGTTAGTCAGACTATCTGAGATACTCACTGATACAGGAATGTGCTGGTTATCATATGTCGTACTGGATCCATGCTGCTGATTGATACGTTTCAAAATAGCTTCAAAATCATAAACGATGAAGTGCTTGAGATAGTGATCCAATTTCTTGATCGAATACTTTCTTATCATTTTCTTGATTCTGTTCTCAGCTGGCTTGTAAATTGTCGGCGTCTTCGCAAATGACTCAAGATTTACCTGATCGCATTTGTTCTTGGTGTGCGATCGCATTCTCTCATCACCTTCAAAAACCATCGAGCACTTGGTGCAATTGTATCTTGATTGAACTCTATCGACGTTCGTGGTGTAGAAAGCGTGATTGTCGTGAGACAGGATGTTGAGCGTGTTTTTGTATTCACCTGACGTAGGTCTAATACATTCAACGACATTCATTGAAACATCTAATCCATATGCATTGATTTTAATCTTGAAGCAGTTTTTGAGCTGGTCAAACTCAAGTAGATCAATTGGCTTGAAGCTCGTGTAGAGTCCTCGTGAAAAGTTAAGTCCTTTGTAGCTACAGTAGCGCTTGAAAGCTTCTTTCACTTGAGCGACAACCTTTCGCTGATTCTTCTCCTCTTGCAGATGATAAGCGATGCAATAGAATACACACTTATTGTTAGTCCGTGGGAAGTTAATGATGTACTTGTTATTTTTAATATATTCCGGTACCAGAGCATCGCTATCACCAAGAGCATGGTCTCGATAATCGATAGTGATCTTGAACGCGTTAATTGACTTGACTTTGATACCTGACTTGGGATAGTTAAGCGTATCGCTAAGCTCCTTTGTCCTAATATCAGTAATCACTTTACGAGCATCGGCTCTGCTGTTAACAACAAATGGTATATCATATACACTCGTGTTAGTACTCGGATAGAAGTAGAATTCTTCATCATTTGCTGGATCATACATGGTGTATCCAAGAGAAAGATTGACCTTGTAAGCCTTCTTTTGAGTTATTAGAACGTTCTCAAGCTTATCATAAAATTCTCCAGTAGGAATGTCCTCATAGAGATGTGTTTCAGAATATAAATATTGCTTGAATTCATACTTAGGATCAAGCTTGAAGTCAGGCGATAGATGGGTCTTCAGTTTTTCAATCGAAACCTTATACTGCTTTGCAATCAGCTGGAGGTTCTTGGTTCTTGAGACGTTTCCAATGAAAACCATCTTACCAGTGGTTCCACGCACCTTAAGTCGGTAGCTGGACCCCCATTTAATTGGCTTGATATCGAGACGCTTAAGTCCTTCGAGTTCGTATGCAAACATTATTGCTATATATCGGTGGCAATAATATATCCAGAAAGATCTTACTATATTTTCAGATCTTATATCAGGGTCACTTACTATAGTCATCTCATCTAAATTCAATTTCAAAAAAATTAAATACTCGGGTTAAATTTCTATTTTAGCTAATGCTTGCTTTCTCCGCTCTCGGATTTGCTCACGATGCTCGTCATCGTATTTCCTTTGGTTCGCTAATCTCTTCTCACGATTCTTAATATAATATTTTCTCTGGGCGCGTGAGATCGCTTCCTTGTTTCGCTGGTATGCCTCGGGTGAGTAAGTCATAATTACTATATATTATTGACTTTTTATTATTAGGATTAAAATTATTTTAAACCTATCATTAGAAAATGTATTTGGTAATTTTTTAGTCGATGTCCATGCCACATGAACTCGAGTCGAGGTCGCTCGACAGCAAAGCTGAGTCCAGTTCGAGAGACGAAGTTTGGTCGGATAACGAGTCGATCGTTGAGGTGGAGGGTAGGGTGCTGGACTCTTGAAGCTCGAGTTCTTTAATCGAGTCCTCCGACCACCCCTTCAATCGCATTACATTCAGTAGACGGCCTCTCTCTCCTTGACCCACCCCGTCTGAGGATTGGCACGGTCTCGGTGGTAGGCACAGTGGGCGGGGGGGGGGGAGGGGCATGGATAGGTCGATTACACTGAGCGTACTTGATCACGGGACATCCGGTCGTGGTGCTCAGTAAGGTGTGATAGGGTGTGCGCTCATGGTGATTTTATTAAACTGAGCATTAAAGGAGACCGCTTCTTCATTTTAAATTAGATTATTAGCAAGTATCTATTATTACTTAAAAATGAGATCGATCATGCGACAAGGTAATGCTCAACTGAATTATTACCGGTTGGCGCGGTGTATTAGTCGATTGGTACCGACCTTAAAGATTAGCGCGCGTATTAATAACTAAACATGAGATTGATCTACTGGTAGACCACCTTGGTCTTTTACTACCAGAATTGGTGCGGCGTGTTAATAACTACACATGAGATCGATCTACTGATAGACCAACTCGGTCTTTTACTACCAGAATTAGCGTGGCGTATTAATAACTAAACATGAGATCGATCTACAGGTAGATCAACTCGGTCTTTTATTAACAGAATTAACGAGGCGTATTAATAACTACACATGAGATCGATTCGGTCTTTTACTAACAGAATTAACAACGTGGCGTGCGTATTAATAACTAAACATGAGATCGATCTACGGTACATCAACTCGGTCTTTTATTGCGCATTCATACCGGGTATGAGATTTTGTAGGAGTCGCCGTGGTGGCCAATTATAGAATCGGAAAGATTGGACGCGGATGTTTGAGAAAGCGAGTGGTTACTGGAAGATTCGCTGGGCGTCAGATTAACGCATTGCCCAGACCAATGGAGAGTACAAATCCACCGACAGAGTTGCCGGGAAAGCTATCGGGAGCGCCATCCCTGGCGGAATACCGAGGATTCGACGTCCGTCCAACTGGATCACGGTTCTTGGAGCGACAATTGGAAGTGGAACCAGCTGCACCAGTGGATTTACTCGAGCATCGTACAACTTGTATTCGGCATTCGCAAAGTCGAGATCGAACTTCACACACAGCACGTACCCAACTCCTGGCATCACAGTCCATATCGATATCGCCTTGTGGTCGAGTTGTCCTTGTGCCATGCCCCACGGCTGTGAGACGCCAATCTCAATTTTGATCGTCCGAAAATCTTCAATTATTGGAACGCCTGGAGGAAGCACGGATCCCGGTATTGTTCGGCGTGGTCCATAACTGATGTCTGGACACCATCGTGACCCTTGATAATTCTCGGCGGCCATGTCGTTTTTGAGCCATCGACGAACATTTTGGTCGGCAAATAAAGTACCTTGTGTAAACTCAGCAACATACCTTTCGTGGGGATTGTGGGCAAACTCGATGATGTGGATCTCTTTAGTGTCAGCAAACCATTCAAGAAAATTGGGTCGAACGATGTGTCCGTCGCTGTCAATAAACGCATTCCATTCATCTTCCGTTGCCTGGCACACACGCAACGTGCCAGTCGCCGGTGGAGGCTGTTCCACTGCAACTTCGAGAGCAGCGTTGATGCGAAAATGCTGGAGAGAAGGTGAGGAGGAAGAGGAGTCACGATCGCCGGTGCGACTGGCGCTGCCACGGCTGTCGCAGCGACCACTGTTGTAATTACAGATCGAGGTGCAGCGATGGCGTGCGCTGCCGCCGTCGTCGATCTTCTTTGGACTGGAAAGGATCTCGCCGACCGGATGACGTCGGACCGCCTGCGACGGAGCTCATACTGACATGGGACGAGGTGATGGAGAATTGCTTGATTTTGATTGTGCAACCGGTACACACCGGTAGATTCTGCATCGGGTACCGGTATTACACAATCTCTCTCAAATCCTAATTAAAAATAAGAGGCTTAATATTAGAATTTGCATCGGAATCCATCGGTCTGAGGAAAACCGTAGGACGTATGGGTATTGCTTACAACCAGACGATATCCACATTCAACCTGATCTACCGTACTGACCTTATTTATTAATATTCGCTTTTACTTTATAAAAGCTTTATGTTTCTAAATAATATAAATCTCTGGTTTATAGTTATTGACACTATTTGTGGTGCTTGGAGGTGTGTAGGGTACTTCCTTCGCACCAGATGGTATCG
Organism: Phytophthora idaei; assembly: GCA_016880985.1. NCBI lineage: Eukaryota > Oomycota > Peronosporomycetes > Peronosporales > Peronosporaceae > Phytophthora > Phytophthora idaei. The sequence continues at coordinate 1,213 of QOKR01001194.1, read as the reverse complement.
AGACGTCTTGCCTAAAATGATTTTACTTTTTGTTTAACAAGTTAGGCTACTTTTGGGTGGCTTTTTTGGGGGGTTGAAATTTTTACATGAATTGTACCTAGTATATACTACTACTATGGACCTCTCGAACGCTACGGCTGCTGGTCACCAGCAGCGGAACAACAGTAGCGCGCGGTGTTTCCGATGCGGATACACCGGACACTATGCGCGTGAGTGCACAGTGGCTGTGCACAAGGCCGGGGGCCGACGTGGCGATGCCGGGCATCGCCGCGATCAATAAAAAAACGCGCGGAACCAGTAGGCGCGGGGCGCCCTGCGGGTAGTGCAGTCACGCGTGTCTACAACGGACACGCGACACTGAAGATTGCAGCCCCCAGCGAGAGAGACTCTCACTGCAAGAAGCAAGACGACAAGCCAAATCTTGTCATCCTGAAAATATGGTCGAAGAGAGAGAACTCTCTTCGTGCTCTGGTAGACTCGGGTGCGTCGAACAACTTTGTTCGACAGCAAAGTCTACCGAAGCTGAACTTTGAGGATGTAGACACACCTCGAAGTGTGTTGGAAGTGCGGTTGGCAACGGGTGCCACCGTGAGAACTGAGATGCGCATCGTACGCGTGCGCTTCTCGTACAAACACCGGGTGTTTGTGGAGAACCTTATCGTCTTAGACTTAGACGATAAGTTTGACTTGGTATTGGGCATGCCATGGCTTGCACGGCATGATCCAGTGGTCAACTGGGAGAAGCGTACGCTTGTACGCTTCGGACGCAACGCGACAGAGAGTGATGGCCCTGTCAGTGTCGCGCATGCACCACAAGGTGCATCCAATCACACCGTTGCGGCAGCACCGTGTGTTGCAGCCTCCGGTGCCCACACACAAGTCACAACGACTGAGGCAGTCGTTGAATCAGTCTCAAATCAGAAATCAGATTTGAGATGCGTTCCTACTTCAATGTGCGTATCAACTCTGGGAGTTGATCGACTAAGTATGGAAGAGACTTCAGCTACAAGCAGTAGCTGTAAAGTCGGCGTGTCAGCTCCGGGAGTTGACACGGAAGGCTCCGCCGCAAGGCGTCGAGGTGTCAAGAGCGCATCAACTCCGGGAGTTGATGACGCGGCAAACAGTGTTGGCGGTTGCAAACGCCCAACACCGGGAAAGCTTGCGTGCTCGCACGCAGCCGGGCTGCACTACGAAGCGATATGCAATCAAGCCG
>QOKR01001193.1:0-12202 GCA_016880985.1 Phytophthora idaei | reverse complement strand
CAGTGACAACCTTCCAAGAGACAACGGCATCTTGGTCCTTGGCAATTTGAGGAGAAGAAAGCGTAATGAGCTGGATCTCCACCGTTAGCTCCGCAATCCCCTGATGTACAGTATCCCATCTCTAATGTGGGATTTGTATGAAGGATGATTCGAGAGTACATCTACCGTATCGGATGCTAACTCACTAAATCTAGCTTACTCCATCGCCAGTGCCGCACCGCTGTTTCGCGGACGCCCTCTGCTCTTGCTTGCCTTCGGACCTCTATTCACGAGCATCGGTCGCCCATTTAGGTTCATTGTACCCCGACAATCCATCGCGTAAAGCGTTCCTATGTTGTTAGCAAAGAGACAAGGGCATACGCGCCTCTCCATATCCACTGACCAACCCATCGGAGGCATATACCAAGCGTCTCCATTGAAGCTGTGAGTTTGCTCAGCTATGCCGTAACAGGAAGATCTTCAACCGTTCGCCAACGAACCTGGTCAAGCACAAGAGGTCACGGACGACTTACCACTCGAACCAAATCACGCTGCGGTTCTTCTTCGGAGCTGGAGAGTAGAAACGCGATGCGTAGCAGAGTGCAACGAAAGTAAGCCGGCCTGTTTCATCGATCTCACTCGGCGCAGAAGGCGAGCATCAGATTTCGGAGCAGTAGCAAAAGGCCTCGCCGTAACTGCCTCGCTTTCGCACAGCGTCAGAAGCTGTGGGATCAGCGCGCCAACCTTGAGCTTTCTGCGTAGTGTGACGTCCTCTTGATTGCCGCATTGTAAGTTTCGCAAGGATTGTTTGTGGCCACAAAACGACTTGGTGAATGAAAACATTGCCAGCGCCACACTCTGGTTCAGCCACACCTTGGTGAAGTACGTTGAGAACGCTTTCGACTCCGTACATCCTGACCACCTCTCTTGAGCCTGGACGAGCTTCGCTTGGAAGGCTGCCTCGTTCGTTGCAAAGTGCATTTCATGAATGTCAGCCATTACAGTCGCAGCGGCAGCAGGACTTTTTCTCATATATCTTCTTGGCAACATGAAAGTAGCACATCAGGAATATACGCTCGCACGCTTGCCCTAACGCTTCGTTGACCGCATTCCACTGCGCTTTATCAGCGTCGCCCATGACGTAGCGAACTCGGAGTGCTTTGTCGGTGACTGCCTCATATGTTTGGTGCAGTATCGCCAACACCTCGACGTAGTAGTACTGCTGCTGCTGCCGAGAGACGATGAATACTGCCACAAGATGGAAGCATCGAGCCCTGTCAGAAATCCCAATCACAATGACGGGGTATCCGACTTGCGTGAGCTTGTATGCAGCATCCAGATACAAGATGAACGAAGCAGGGTCTCTGTCAGCACGGCGCAGCAGTTTTTTTGCGCTCATGCCAACCACAAATGGGTCGTCGTCACTACCGTTGCCGATATCCGGTCCGCTAGTATTGCCAATGCGGCCGGTAAACGTGAATGCTGTAGCTTCTTTCTCTTCGCCAGTAAAGCCTGCATCTCTTACTTTCTGTCACACAGCGTCAAGAAGATCGTTGCCGCCAAGTGGAACGTGATGGTGAGCAAACCGCTGCACGCTACTAAGGGATGGCGCTGTCGCATCCGTGAGATTAACCGTTGCCGCAGCGCGTTGTAGGTGCATTTTGGTTTCAGCCCCTGAGGTGCCCACTCCATCACCACTTTCTTCATTGGCTGCGTGAGCACCAGTTGGTGGACGCGCGTGCTGGCGTGGTGTGAGCTTACGCCTCCTCGGTTGTCACCAGGCCTTGGACTTCGCAAGTCATGACTCGGCCCCGCCATGGACACTATGCCGCCGACCTGATATCTGCTCAGTCTTTGCACCTACAACGAAGGCGCTGGACTCTCATGGAATGCGGCGACGCGAGCATGCACACAGAGCAGGGGGCTGGGTCGTTCTTATCGATGGTGCGCTTCTTGAACCCATCGAGCAGGTTCATGGCCTCCGCCAGTGGCATAGCCGAAGCAAGAAGCTACCAGGGGTGACGGACGGCCATCGTGAAGAAGTAGGAGTTGAGATGTCTGCGGAGAGGTGAGGGGGAGCTTGGTTGGGTTTCCAATATGATCTCGAGGAAGACCCCTCTCTCCGTCCACCCACCATCCACCCTTAAAGTGATTGGATAAAAGCTATCGTATGTCTCGCTTCGGGTTGGTCGAAACTGTCAATGGGGAGGCGACGGCAAGCTGGAGTGCTCATCCTGCTTTCGTGGTGGTCCGGCCGTAAATTCGGTGGTGCTGGGGGGCGTGTGGTGCCAGCTGCATTTTTACGGTGCTGGGAGTACAGTTTGGGTGTTTGTGCACAATACCTGGTGTAAACAGTACATAGGTGCTGAGGCTAAATCGCCCTTCTTTTGCTACAAAGTACTTTATAACATCGTTTATTTTCGTGTGGAAGTCTCTTGTATTCAACAATTCAGATGCTATCATTGACAAAAGCGTGCATTTCACTTTTTACCTGTTATGTTCGTTCTCGGTCCGTAATACCAGCGATAGAACTTCTCGGAGCCCCAGTTTCGAGCTAGACCACAGACACGTACCTGTCGTTTCGGAGACCACTACAATTGTTGCTGGAGCTGCAGAGAACATCCCACCGAACAAGAAAGGATTCTTCAATGTCGCGGCCGCAAGGGATTTTGTTGCTTGGGCATCACGGTTTAATGCACCCACCCATATCCCAAATAGAACGAATTCATAATATGATTTCGTCAGTCTTGGATTTCAGCTCTATAGCCGTAAATGTATTACCATAGGTTGGAAATACTAGAGCGCTTGCGCTCATACCGGGAGGGTCTCAAAGTAGAAGGAAACAGTGAGTCTAGTAGTATTGAAAAACCGACGCTGGGGATACATTTTTAATGTGGTCTGCGTGTCGTTGCCGCTTTTCTGCTTCAATACAACGGATTTCCCTGCTACCGTGAGATAAATCCGTACTGGGCAGCAGACAACGACTTTGTATCAGTGAAGCTGGCATTGAAGGAATAACGCGACAACGGTATGACCGCAGCAATCGCTCCACTCACACCAAGAGGGCGAAGAAAACTTGCCTCTTTGTGGCTTCTTGACATGCTTTCTGCGGTATGGGCACGATCTAAAGCACCGTTCTGCGTAGATTTTTTCTTGGGTCGTATACGGGTCGGACTGATAGCTCGGAGATCCCAATACAAAACAGTAGATAAATCAGGCCATGTTACTAATGTGATTTGGCAAATTACTCAGGATGGACGAGACCACGCTATTCGAGCGGCTGTCACTGATGCCCTATATTAATAGCTACATTTATTTAAAACTGTACGTGGCTGACTCGAGCACTTTTGACGTAGTGGGTGCTCTTGAGCAGAATGCAGCGGTGCAAGTAATGAGGGCCCGCCGGTATTGGAGCCAACAAACAAGAGGCAACGCTGGCGTGCCATATGGATGTCGCGGCCATCTCTCCCAAGACCGACCTATCGGCCCGACCCGACCCGTATACGACCCCAGGAAAGGTCTACCCCGTTCTGACCAGTTGTTCCCGAGTGACTCACCCAAGATTCAACCAAGCTAGGCAAATGCAAACAGCATCTGTACATTGCTGCATCGGGTTCCTCAGCGCCTTCGGCTGAACACCAAAACAATCGATAGATAGGCTAACCTCCCATCAAAGGTTAAGCCCTAAGCGTAGTATACCTTTCTGTGGCATCGATACCTCGGTCGTGTTGTTCAGCAGCGTATGCTCCATCATCATCTCGTCCTATGCCAGACTCGTATCAAGTTGAACGAAGGTCGTAAGGTGACGGTGATCTGATGGTTTCTTGCAGGTCTCCTAACCTTATCTGTATCTCAGTCGACATCTTGGAACGATAATGTCCCCGGTAAAATATGTTTTTTATACTTTTGTTTTCATGCCCCCTGTACTTATTGCAAATTGCAAAAAAATCACATACATTTATAATATATTAATACAAGACTATATACAACTGATGAAAGCATATTTTTATTATCTTCATCAAACAAGCTGTTGAGGTTCCATACCTGCATCTAACTAACAGTAAACTCGCAGCAACACTACTATCACGGCCGCGACGTAGACACAACTAATCAAAACATGACAAGGGAACTGTCACGATCTATTAAGTATACTTTTTGTTCGGGGGGATGTTTTCCACAGGCCACACCAATGATTGTAATGGCCGCCAAAAGGATAGGAACGTAACATTGTCCGCAGAAGATCCTTTTGTGTCGTGCTCTGAAACAGTGAAACTAGTTAGAGTAACTCAAACCAAACAGGAGCGAGAATACTTACTCTGATTTTTTAACACGGAGCCAGATTCCCCAATATCTGCGTGAATATCACTTGGCACCACCACGAGCGCGTGGATTTGACCCTCACTCGGTTGAAATCCCTCGCCAAAGTACTGGTCGTTTTTTAGCCAAAAAAAGGGCTTCCTGTACTTAAAATCTTGCGGATGTCCACGTCCATCGATAACCACTGCTTCTGCATCTGTCTCCGACAGCCAGTGGCCGCTATCGTACGCCAGGAAGAGCTGCAGCTTACACGCAGGCACCTCAATGTCTTCATTCACCGCCATGATTCGTTCTTTAAGTCTGCTACGAGTTCGTCTTCTTCCATCAGTACCAGAAACGCGCTTTCGGTCTTATCAACAATTGCACAGACAAGCTTCAGCAGTTTTCCTCGAGAAGCCAGATTTTCAAATGCGGAAAAGGGTGCATTGAGGGGCGATGACTAATTCAGTGAAATAGAATAAAACAATCGAAGACTGGAATTGATTTTTTTCATAGCCATGAACAATCAAATGTGCAAGACGTTGATGGACAAAATGGGGTAAAATCTGTAGACTGAAACCTGAAATAAAAGTTCCAAGCTTCGGAGTTATCTTCGTGTTCAGCAAAAATCCGGCGGGAAAAATGATCTTAGACGACAAACATTCTGCCTATAGATTATCGAAGGTACAGGTCTCAAACCACGCAATCCAATCGAAGCACACAAGAGTGCTGCACTGCTGCGTCTTGTGCTCCATTCTCATCGCCACCAGAGACCCGTAAATCCGCAGTTCTCCTCGTTAACTATCTTTACACTCTAACCACTCCAGCCTGTGCTTACTATGCGGCCCAGGTCGTAGAGATGGACTCCGCGTCTCGATTATGCGTTGTGCTGCTGCTTGAGATGGTGACCGCCGCCAACCCCGCGTCGACCAGAGCGACAGCCCTGCTCGAACGGAATTGAGGTGGACGCTGTCAGTGGGTTATTTCGGCCTAGAGATCGCGAGTGGATTGCCAAGGAGCGCAGCTGTCACTGGTCGAACATGCTGTTCTCCTCACGATTGTACTTCGACAGCAGCATGAAGGATTTGTTTCGCATGGATAGTAGGAGTATCGTGGCCCTCGTCAAGGCAGTCTTCACCGGCATGGTGGCAAACAGAGACGCTCCTGATGCTATTGTGCCACCAAAGCGTCTTGCTATTTTCCTCTGTGTGTGCGCACGGTTCAACATCACGAGTGACGGCAGATCGCTTTGCAATAGGTCCCACTCCCGTGGCGGGGATTTTGAAGGAGGTGGCTACTATCATATGTCGACTACTGGGCGGGCTAGTGGCTTTCCCATCATTTCGGCTTTGTGCTTCGCATTTCGCCAGTGAGTGCGACATCCCACAGATCGTGGGATGCATCGACGGATCTCACATTCCAATTGTCAAACCAATTGAGAATGCAACAATGTATTTTAACAGAAAATGCTCATACAGCATTGTGTTGCAAGCAGTGATTTGACTGGAGAGGCAGATTTTGCGATCTCGACTGCAAATGGCCTGGACGAGTTGAAGATAGTCGCGTCTTTCGCAATAGCGCTCTCGCCGATACCTTCCCAACTATTTCGGCAACATCGGACACTATACCTCTTCCAACTGGCTCTGACACATGCGCCCGTATCCCCTATTTCCTGTCTGGCGATTCTGGATATCAAAACACTGAATATCTCATTACTACATTTGAAATTTCGGAGACTGAAGCAAGCGCAATGGTCGCATCGCTTAACAAGAGGCTGACCCATGCGCGCTATCGTGTGGAGTGCTTATTTGGGCGGATTATGTGTCGTTGGCGCAATTTACTGAAAGGAATCGGTCAGGATATTAGCGTTGCTCCTGATATTGTGTACGCTCTGTGCATCACCCAAAACGTTTTAATGGATCAACGACTCACGCAAATAGTGACGATGAGCAATGCCAAATACTGAGCAAGTACGAAACCCGGTTCCCGCAGCCAGAGACCGAAGCTGAAGACGCAACTAGTGGCAAGACTCGTGATGTACTAAAACAATGGTACACGTTTAAATTGCGAGAGACTCATTAAAAAAAAAGAAATATGTACTTGAAGAGTGCAGTCTCCGTTTGCCATTTAGATCTCTCCACCGTTCTTCGTCAGTGCCACCACTCTCTCTGATGTCATCTCGTCGTACTTGTTCCCGCGCTTCCTCTTATTGTTTTTTCTTCCTGTGTTGAACGGGTCCTTGCTAGGTTTTGCGCCGCTTGCATCGGAAGGGTCGTCGCCAAAAAGTGTGTTGGCGTCGCCGGGAGAGGTGGCTTCGTCCGTCACATCTTCCTCATCGTGACGAGTCCGCGCGCTGTACATTGAAGCCAGTGGCTCGGTATCCGGCTGCTTACTGAGAAAGAGGTCAATTTCCTTGTACACATCCTGGCCCAAGTTGGGGCTCTTGACTCGGTGGCGCTAGCTGTAGGATCAACACATTAGACATTTTCCAAATAAGCACACACAAAAAATGAAAAATACCGAAGTTCCCTTTTCTCCTACTTGCTCAAATCAAACCATTCAGATCCGCCAGTACTGCCAGCGATCCTGTTAGCGTTGACGTCGCTGATAAAGCGGTGCATCTCTCTGAGGGCTTGAAGTTTGTCTTCGACAGCTTTTTTCGAGCGCTTGGTGGTAGGGTACACAGCTTTAAAATCTTCGAAGATTTTTCGGTGCACCATTCCGGTTTTCTCGTCTTTGCGGTGCTTTCTGTGAAGTATTGAGCAACGGCAGTTGGTTTTTGTCGTGTTCCTGCCCTACTTGCCCCTGCTTGAACAAGGATCTTGGTGCACACTAGTTGACTTGATTTCAGTAATGAATAGTTTAGCCTACATATAACGGAGACTGCGCTGTGTGTGCAGTATCCCGCAATCCCAATCTCGCTGTGTGGGCGAACAACGAGTGCTTCGTTCCCGTCCTGCGCTTAACGTCACATGTACTGAGCCCAACCTCGTGAAGCTTTGGTAGTTAACACTCTGGAGTTTCAAGAGATTGGTTACGATGGCCGGATCTAGTCCACCGCCGGCATCGTTGGTATCAGCATCGACTACGAGCTCTGTGGCTGGATTGAGTGCAGCGACTGTGTCTGAAACTACTTCTACCGGTTTAAGCTCGTCCAAGGTTAGTTCTACGACTGGAGCAAGTGCGCAAACTTCCGTTATGTCTGCTAGTGGAGTGAATCCGACCGTGGCAACTGGGATACCCGGTGGATTTGACTTTGCACGATTAGCAAATAGCGGGATACCATCGTCGCTCAGTTCGTCTATGGTTCCTCCACCGTGGGCGAGCTTTGTAGCGTCTCATCCTATGAGCTTTGGAGCTCCCTACTCTAACATAGCTGGTATGTCGTATGGTTATGGTTATGCTGGATCAGGACATCCTGGGGAAGTTGCTTTGGTTCCTAACTATCAAAATGCACGTGGTGCGGGTGCTAGTTTACTGGGCATTAATGAGATCTCAAATAAACCGCCTGTCGTGAAGGGTAGCTTCGACTTGTATGCTGTTCAGTTGAAGACCTTTTTGACTCGATTGGGACTTTGGGGTGTCGTTGAAGGGAGCGAAGTACGCCCTCAATCAGATTCTCATGCCCAAGCTGCATTTGATGCTCGCGATAACGTAGCTCGTGATGCGATATTGCGTAGAGTTCCTGAGACAGACGCAGAAATGAGTTGTCATGAAGTGTCTGCTAAGGACATGTGGACTCGCTTCGAAAACAAGCAGACGAAGCGCGAGTACGCTAACTACATCTTTGCACGTGAGCAACTTTACTCGAACAAGTATACTCGTGAGATGAATATGAGTCACTGGTTAAGAGAGATGGAGCTGCAGAAGCGTGAACTTCAGCACTATGGGAAGATGATTAGTTATGAAGAATTTGCAGAGATCCTGCTGGTTAATGTATCGCGCAAACACCGTGAGGTTGTGAGGCAGTTTTCACGGCACTATGCTGTGTTAGCGCTACCTGGGGCTCACCAGCTGGCACCTACGGCTGCACAAGTTATGAATGCCCTACGGGCTGATCAAGACCTGGATGAAAAGGTTGCAGAAGAATTGCCTCACGCTAGTATTGGTTCAGCGAAGAAACCCCCCAGCCACCCAGAATAAGCAGAACAATGGCAATTCGGGTACCGGGAATATTGCCAACACTGGAATGAGAAGAAGAAAAAAAGCAGCGGGGTAGAGGCCGATTCAAAGCCAAGAAGAAGGATCACGACAGAAAGACTGACAACAGTAACCAGAAGAGTGATGGCTGCTGGAAATGCGGTGAGCAAGGTCATATCAGGGTCAATTGCCCAAATCGGAAGTCGGGAGATAACTCAAAAGGACAGAAGCCATCTGCTGATATGGAAGCAAAGCGGTGGTAGAACAAAAGAGGTGGTGACGCTGGAGGGGCGTAAAGGAGTATTGACGCATTAACCCAGCGCGAAATTGGTGTGACTGCGGTGGATACTCGGCGTCACAAGCCTGGGATCATGGAGTGGGTATTGGATACGGCGACAGACGTACATGTATGTACTGATGCCAAGTTGCTGACCACAGGAGTTAGGAGCATCGTTTCGTCGTTCGACGCGTGTTCGACGACCGAACGTAAGGCTTTGCGATTACGAAATTGAGTTGCCACAAAGTCTGATGATTCAAGCCGTGAATGCCATCTTAGAACCGACATCGGTGGATGCAGCTCTGGAAGCACCTGACTCTGATAAATGGGTTGAAGCCGTGAATACTGAGTACAATGAGCTGATACGAAACAATACCTGGGAGCTGGTTGAAAAGCCGGACGGTGTGAAGGTATTGACGAGCAAATGGGTGTTCGTGAAAAAAAGTAACGCGAAAGGAGAAGTGGAACGATACCGTGCTCGGATAACGATAAAAGACTGTCAACAAAACTATGCGCTGAACTTTTGGGAGACGTACGCTCCTGTTGTATGTGCTGAGGCAGTGAGATTGATAATCCTACTGGCACTACACTATGGATTACTGTGTCGCCATGTCGATTTCGTGACGGCGTTTCTCAATGAACCTATTGATTGTGAGATTTACATGTACCAACCAGAGTTTTTCGATGATGGAACTGGACGAGTGTGTAGGCTGCTTCGGAGCCTGTATGGCCTAAAGCAAGCCCCGCGCATTTGGGTACCAGACATTTGAGAGAGTGTGGGTTTCAAAGGTCGAAAATGGATTGTGGAATCTACTATCGCTGGGTAAACAATGGTCCTATTTTCTTGACTATTTACGTTGATGACATCGTGATTGCAGCTACAAAGGAGAACACCGAACTTGTGCTGAACGAGTTGAGCAAGAAGTTTGAGGTCAAGGATCTGGGTGATGTCAGTCACTTGTTGTCAATGGTGGTCAAGTATGTTCCTGGCAAGATGCTATCGATCTCGCAGAATGGGTATGTGGCTCAGCTGCTTGAGCGGTTTAAGATGGCAAATTGCAAGGCGGTACCGACGCCGCAGGTTAAGGGAAACTTCCCTCTACCGGGTGATCCGGACAAAGAGCCTGTGTGAACATCGATCCCGATGTGGACTATCAGTGTATTGTGGGTTCGTTACAGTATTTGGTCAGCTGTTCTCGACCAGATATCGTGAATGCTATGAGGACTCTGGGCAAGTTCTTAAATTGCTATACCAAAGAGCACTTCGTGCTAGCTAAGCGCGTCCTTCGCTACCTGCAGGGCACGCGTGACTACGGATTGGTATGGTATAAGCCGGAGTCTCCAGGAATGCAACTAGTCGCTTATGCGGCCGCAGACTTATGGAATGAGAAGGATGATCGTTGTTCTATCACGGGATATGTGCTGCTGCTTAACGGGTGTACATTCTCTTATAAAAGTAAGAAGCAGCCGATTATGACAGACGACATTTGTAGTGCGGAGTTGGTGGCTGCTAGTGAATGTTCGAACATGGTCATGTAGACGCACAACCTGTGTGTTGAACTGAAGATGAGAAAGACAGCGAAGACTATTCTCTTTGTGGACAACCAAGCTGCGATTCAAGTGATTAAAGAAGTGCGTAGTGGATGTAAGGTCAAGATTGTGGACCTGAAGTTCCACAAAATTCGGGACATCGTTGAGCGTGGCGTTTTAGAAGTGAAGTATTGTCCAAGTGAAGACAACATTGCGGACATTTTCACGAAGCCTCTTGGTTCACAGCAGTTCTGCAAGCTGCGCGAACGCCTTAACGTGTTGCCTGTACCAGAGAACGAGTAGTTCTGCTCAGCAAGCAAATGGCTAGAGCTTTGGATGAAGGCAGCAACACGAAGTGGGAGTGTGAAGTATTGAGCAACGGCAGTTGGTTTCTGTCGTGTTCCTGCCCTACTTGCCCCTGCTTGAACAAGGATCTTGGTGCACACTAGTTGACTTGATTTCAGTAATGAATAGTTTAGCCTACATATAACGGAGACTGCGCTGTGTGTGCAGTATCCCGCAATCCCAATCTCGCTGTGTGGGCGAACAACGAGTGCTTCGTCCCGTTCTGCGCTTAACGTCACACTTTCCCGTGTAGACCTTCCTCCACGCTCGCACGAGGGCTAGCGTGGTTTCGTCTGTCCAATTACGCTTCTCGAATGGACCCGACTGACTAGGAGTTAGAGCGATATCGTTGGCACTCGACGAGGATGGGGGAACCTTCGTTGTGCCTTTGGGTTCCGGTGCGTGAGCTTCTTCCAGTGTTTGTGAGTGTGGAGATCTTGTTGTGAGGAGCCGTATAGTACGAACAGTCACCGAGTAAACGGCATGGATATTCACTTCTACAAGTTCCAGGTCTCAAACCTCCTCGTGTCTCTGGGGGAAAGGTCATTGAAACGGGGGGATCTTGGAACTTTTAATGCCACTTTTACGCTGGTCCAGGGGGAATCACGCGATGCTAAACGCAATTTTCCTGGAAGCTGAAAATATGTCACTATTTTTTTTCAGCTCTCAGGTTGCAAGCGTTGTCTAAACAGTACCAATGACCAGGATTCTACAGAGAAAAAAAAAAAAAAAAACGAAAATGTTTTCAAAGGACTCACAAGTCGAATGCCGCCTGTAACGGGATTACATGGAAGAGTGCCTGTCACTCTTCAGGGGCTCTGTGGTGTGGACACACCATGGCTACATGCCCTCAAAGCCAACCAATAGGATAACATCTAGGATACTCTATAGGTGACTTGCATGTAGTATGTAGATCGATTTAGAAACACCTATAAATACACTCAGTCTTAAATCTACCTAGTCTTGGTCAGTTGTCCCTTTAGGCCAGGGACCAGTGAACTGCCGTTCACTGAGAGTTTGTATACTCTCGGAAGCTCTCACTTCCTCTGCGCAAGCTGCCGTGTGACCCGTCACACTTGGTAGCACTTGTAGTCAATCCACGCCAACGCGGGTAGACTACCTGAACGTCTGAGTTCTGGTCAACATGGACCGGAATGATTTCCTCATCTGAACGACTCTCAGTACGAGTCCGTTCGAAAGATGGCAGGCATCTTCGGTACGGATGCCTTGCAGAGCTTGGTGGCGGCAACGCCAGCCGAGCAGGTCGAACGCGTCATTGCGTTTGATACTTAAGAACGTGGGCTTATCGCCCACGTGCGGGGAAGCATGCAACCCCCGATGGCAGAAGTAAAGCCATCTCACCAGAAGCCGTTGCGGCTGAAGGTGAACCCGTACGAAGGGAAGGAAGGTGAAAACCTTCACTCCTGGGTTCGAGAAGTAGAGCTCGCCATGGACGCAGCTCTGATCTCGACCGAGCAACTCCGTGTTCCTTTAGCCCTCTCCAACCTTAGCGGTCGTGCTAAGAGTTGGGCGTACACGCGTGAAGCAACTACGCCGGGATGCTTTGCATCCTGGGCTCAGCTGTGTGAACAGCTTCGAGCCGCCTTCCTCCCGGCGAACTATGAGTACCGCCAG
>QOKR01001192.1:0-12207 GCA_016880985.1 Phytophthora idaei | reverse complement strand
AGGAGGTGCTGCACACTGTCAATATCAATGGTATCCCACCGCACAAGCTGACGTTGAAGAAAGGCGCTCCCATCATGATGATGCGGAATTTAAACCCAGACCTGGGGCTGTGTAACGGAACGCGTCTGCGCATTGTTGAACTCAAGCCCCACGTGATCCACGCAACGATCATGACTGGCGAGCGCCAAGGCCAGCATGTGCTCATTCCGAGGATCGTCTTCATCAGTGACGGCGATTCGCGCGAATTTCCCTTCCGTCTGCGGCGCAAGCAGTTTCCGGTTCAACCTGCCTTCGCAATGACTATCAACAAGGCGCAAGGGCAAACCGTGCAGAACCTCGGGTTGTATTTGTCAACACCCTGTTTCTCGCATGGTCAGCCGACGTCGCACTGTCGAGAGTGACGTCTCGGTCCAAGTTCAAGGCGCTGATCGAGTACCCGCAGCTAGAGGAGGAGGACGGAGTGTACACAGACAACATAGTGTACAGGCAGATTTTCGAGTAGGGATTCAGGAGCGCTGCGCTGCATAGCTACATTTACCAAGTACATGTTACGATTTTTCACGTTACTTATCTCTGCAACCTTCCGCCAAGCGAAGCGAGGCGTGCACTCAAGGCTTGGTACCTACCGAGCACAGCGAAGGCGGGAGCGGTCAGGTAGTGAAGCGACCTGGAACAGCGAGAGAACGGGTTACAACTCAAGTTGCGCCACCGCCCGCAACGCGGGTGGCGCTCGGCTAGTTCCTCCTATACGTATGCTACTTCGCAATAGATGGACGGACTTACATGAAATCTGGTGTCGCCTGTTGAGAAGCTAACAAAAGTTGCCCTTAATAATTATCGACCCCCCCCCCTTTGTATTCTGTCCTGTTATATACTTCGAAGGAAGTAATTAGTTTTAGAGAGCTAACATATATAATATCTACTATAAGAAGGAGTATTTAAACATGTTCGGAAAATAAAAGTCCGCTTCGATTAGAAGACCGCTGTGCTTGTTGACTCTGTTCATTTCTTAAATTTAATGCGCCGAAACAAGAGGTTATCAAGTAAATTGGGGAGGCGGCATTGCTAGCCGTGCAATCTCGCAAATAGTTGACGGACTCATTGGTTTGGTTTATAAAGAGATGTTGATGGGGTGGATTGATCGCGTGATTCACAGTGTTATAGTGTAAGGCACCTCAGCAAAGAACTTATTTAGATTCTCGTAGGGCATATGCATTGCTGAATATACTATTAATACAACACTGTAGTAATGACCTAGGGCCAGGAGGTTGGACACCATCGGCGATATTGAAATTTTAAGTTGCTTGAAGATAACCTATCAGGCCTGATTAAACGTTGGAAGAACTCCGGAGATTGAAACGATGTGCGAGAAACACAATAATCAGTAGTGCAGTACTTAAGTGAGGCCGCTGACATTCTCTGGATTTTATATCCAGAGTCCTACCTGGGATTGTAACGAGGTCAGAATCCTTTTATTATTAATACTAAGGCTCAACGCGATATAGATACATTCTCGTTTTTTATGATACTGGTTTGTTATATGCACTAGCCTTTTGGATATTTATGTTATCTGTGAAGGTTGACCCATCCGGAGGAGATTACAATAAAGTACCTGTTATATATTATTCGCTACTTTCGCGTAACACTCTAAGTTTATCCGACATTTAATGCGGTTAAATACTGATCTACCATCCATCAATCGTCATAGCGAAATAGTTCAAACTGGCTAATGTGGCATTTACATCAAGACATAGACAACCCCTGACACTGCTTCGAGCAGAGGACATTAGGTTTTCACTGGGTGTGGCTGCAGGGAAGGTCTGCACCTTTTTTTTCCAGGTGCGTTGGATGTCGACGGCGCGTTCTAACTATTAATAGATCGTCTGCGACTTGCGCTGGGAATACGGTTTTCTTTTTTTTCTAAGTGTATTTTTGCTATGCACGGTGTATAATAGTCCAAATTTGCATACGCAACAGCTAAGATCGCAATTGTTCCTGCGGTAGAGGGTAAATTAATATATGGTCACCACTGCAATTGCTGGTGCAGTTATGAAGAGTTAGACTTGCTTAAATCCCAATCCCCGCGATCGAAGTGGATGACTAGGAGATTGGTGGCTGGAAATCCTGCGCTTGCTCGGAGCTGTAGACGCGCTAGGAAAAAAAATTCCCCGCTCGTGTCTCGTGCCTCCAGCTCGCAATCGCCCCTCGCGGCCTACACATCGATATCGTTTCTTTCATGTTCATGGTCAGAAATTTTGCACGATACATTATTAAAACGATACATCATTGGGCGTAGCCCCAATATGGTGGGCTTACTTGCAGCGTTTTCGGCGTCCCTGACTTTCAATTGCGTAGTTCATACAAAGCCGTCGCATTTGCGTACCTGTCGCTGTGCGACATTGGCTCGGGTTAGGACAGCACGCTAAACAGAGGACTTGGGACGTGCGATCCGCCGTGGTATCCCTCATGGGTATGACTTTAAAGCCATTGTCGAATATGAATCTACATCACTAGAGCACTTACTACATTCAGGGCATGGGAAATACGATAGGCAATGTTACGTAAGGCCGATGCGGCTCCGTAATAAAAAGTAGTGAGTTGTGGCTGCTACAGTCTTACTTACTCTTCAGGGCAACCGAGCAGAGTTCCACAGTTCCACAAACTGCTGTTAGTACGTAGAAACATATAAGTTTCGAAGTTTGCTGGTAGCGTCGAAGCACGCAGCAAAGTCAAGACATGCTTGCATCCAGAGAAGAGTCTCTCGCATGTGTTGCTTGTTGGGGGAACGCAGCGAAGTAGGGGGTCATACTACGCGTCCACGTGCCTGCAAGACGCGGTCCCGCAGAACGGATGTGGCGAAGTCGGCCTTCTTTGCCGGGTCAACTTGCGGTGCTGATGGAGGCTGAACGAAGCCTTCCACTGCGCGCCGCTCGTCAGTGGGTAGGGGTACTCGTTTTGAAGCTTCACGATAGCAGATTCGAATAGAGGCGAGTGAACAATCTCTGCAGAAGGTGATAAATAGTCAGCCATGATGGGGTACTTGTCCGCGCACGCATCGAATAGCAGCCGAACCGCAGCGAGGGTTCGTTTTTCAGCCTGAAACTTTACACAGACGCTGTCCAGTTCGCGTAGCTTCTCGACCACGCTAGTAATACGGCGATGTGCGTCACATACTCTTCAACGGGCTCCACCGTGACGATGGCATCACGAATCTAGCAGTAACGCTCCAGCATCTGGAACGTTGACGACCATCGTGTGCGATTTGCCTTGATTGGCTTGTAGCTAGTAGCCTTGGCCAGCGCGGCTGCAGTTTTTACGTGACGCAGCTGAATCGTCAAATCAAACTGAGTCTGATAACTTTGAAGGAAACGGTTAACCGCGAGGTTAAACCGATGGCTCGCGCAGCCAATCAGTGGGACACCCAGTCTCGTTGCGATGCTCTGGTTGGTTGCGCAATTGTCACCGACAATAAACACGCTCAGCATGGAAGATATGTGCTCCAAGTGAGCCTATGCAGTCTGTCCATCCTCCATCGGTGGCAGTGCGAGCAAGCGCTGGTGGCGCTCTCCAATGTAAACGTAGACCGCATAGACGGTGACGAAGCGCAGCTAATGACTAGTCCATCCGTCAAACATCAGGCAGAAGGAGGTTCCCATCTCCTTGGCGTTGATGTACTCCATGGCGAGGGCGATGTAATGCATGTAGCGCTTGATTGTCTTGGCACTCGTAGGCTTCATCGTAACAACTGCACGCGTGAACTTGTTCTCCACCTCGGCGAATTGTAGATTCCTCTGTATCAAGAAGACCATCCATTGGTAGATATTGCGTGTCGTCTCATCCACGAAACCGAACGAGGCGATCGACGGTGTAGCCGATGCTTGGAGCTCGGCGAATTCGGCAGCATACCCATTGTGGTTACTGGTGAGATGACTCAGGAGGTTACTGTAGCCCATGCCAGTCGCTTGTTTCCTATGGCGTTCGCACGTCTTGCACTCGAACAGGACTTCTCCAAGGTCGGTGAAGTATAAGGCGCAGAGCTGGCGGAACGTCATTGCGAGTTGAGAGGTAGAGATGGAGAGACAGAGGTGTTTTGCTCGAAGGGGGTAGATTGAAAAGTGAGAGTGAGGCTACGCGGGGCGCGATACAGTCTGTCAGATGCCTTGGTATAACAACTGGAGGGTGGCAGCCTCGCGAATTGGTTGGAGGTGGAAAAAATACGGTATTATTCTACTCAATTTCGTATTGTACTCGTTTCGAAAAAAAGCAGCAATAAGTAATTCCGTCAATATAATACCCGTAATAATGTTATTATACTATTTTTCCCATGCCCTGGCTACATTAGAAGTTGTATAACTGTTCTTAGTTGGCAACATCCTCAGCCCCCCCCCAACCTGATGTATAGGGGGTACCTAGCGTTTGGATGGCTGGATTGGTTGTAATCTGCGGGGCTAGGCTGGGGCAAGGTTGCTGCTGTGACTATATTCTGCGCGGCTAGGCTGGCGCAAAGTCACCTGAAGAACGCATCCAAGTTCTCTTTAAGGTGTGTCGAAGAGTCGAAGACTTGGTACTACTCAATGCGCCTCCGTCGCCGGGTTAAGGCGCGAGGCGCATTGATCACGCCAATAATGACGATGCTAACCATTTCCCAGAAGCTCACGTACCCGCTCTTTGAAGTGGTGAGGTAGTAGACGAAACGGAATTTCTGCCATTTGTGCGGTGATCTCTCAGCTGCCGTGAACTTCACTCAGCATGGTCAAACAGCCCATGGCTCCACATTGTGGAGGATGCAACACGTAGATACCTATACCAGGCGTAATGTCGTGCTGCAATCTACACCACCAACATTGACACAAATATATTAGTATTTTCATTTTATTTATGAATAATTTATTTTGGACGATTTGAGCAATTCGCCTATAATTTATTATATCCGTTACTTCGCTATTTATCGTAAAATTTACTCCACCACAAGCAGTATGCGCTCCCACCAAATCGACTAGCATTAACGAACTTACTTGTTAGCTGTCAAACGAATTGATGCATGACTTATTGTTGCATTTTCCCCAAATCCAGTCATTGGGAATGAGTGTCCACACGCTTTTTTTCCTCTTCTTTTCGTATATATTGATGCTCACACTAGTTTTTCCCTTTCGTAGATATTGTGTTTTCGGAATCCCTGATAATGACCATGGCTGTTCTCTTCATGACCGGCTGAGGCATTCACTGAGCACGGACTGGTCGAGGAGGACGAAAGAGTCCGGCGTTCTACTCTGACTACGTGTGCGAGATGCAGAAGCAGAGCTCCCAGTGTGACTTCTAGTGCACCTACTGTGCGACGTACGGATTTGCAAGGTATCATACCACAACTCAGCAGACTCAGGTTTTATTTGAATATATCGTCGGTAACATCCCTAAACAATAAAGTGGATGTCCGTCTGTCTGTCTGTCATGTCCCCATTTCCGGACTTCTGATTGGATGAAAAAATAACTTATTACAGTATATATGAGACAAGTGACGGAGCTTAATAGCTTGGTTGAACTAAGGTGGACATTATGAACATTATCTTTTTTGCAAATGACGACAGAACTTAGCATCTACAGTATCATAAAACTTAAGCTTTTATGGCCAGGGGGGCGAGTCCAAAACTGTGCGTTGCACATTTCTGACAGCCCCTCTCCGACAACCAGTTGGCGGACCTCAATCAATTTCATACTCCGTCTGTGTCAATGTCAATATTTTGCAACCTCCAGCAGTGTCGAATAATGTGCCCTAAATGTACTGAAATAACTGCCCCCTTGCCATAAAATAGACACAAACATGGTAATATAATTTATTCTAACGCTGTCCTAAACTTCTTAGTTGAACAAACCTGTGTAAAATTCATATGCATTTAGGACAGATTAGGACAGTTTAGGACATTTAAGACACTCAGGGAAACTAGAATAGTATACTATTATAATATAATAGTATATTATTCTAGACTATACTGTCCCACTGTTAGGACATTTAGGACACAATTTTAGGATTTTAGGATACCCAGGGAAACATATAATATAGACGTAAGGTCTTCATTGGTAGTATTAGATTGGAACCTCCTTTTGGCATAACTACTCCGGGCTACGCGCCGACCATCGCAGCCCACCGCTTCGCTGCGGGTGCAAACGGTCTCTCCAAGCGGAGTCGGTACTGCAACTCTGTTACAACACGACGACAATATGATCTCAGCAACACATCACGGACTGTGTTGCTGGGTAAGTTATTGTGATTTATTTTACTCCAAAAATCGCCAAAGCAGAACTTGAAAATTCGCAAGATCATTTTCCCGTTAAGTTCGAAGCGTACTAGCCTCTCATTTCGTTTCATATCGACGGAAGGGAGAAGAGCAAGATGACGAAGCGGGAAGCGCGCGAACCCGCGCACCGAGCGCAACTTGCAGGTAGGTTAAGACTGAGAGAGGGGCTTGTGAAGCTACATCGACGTATGCACTAACTTGTGATGCTGTATTGCGTTTGCTTAGGACACTGGCTGCGAGAGAGAAAGCATGTCGACTACGTTCGGTCTGTTCAAGGATTTACTCGGGACTCTTCAAGCGACGAAGACCACATAGATGACCCGTTTGCGACGACAGAGGACGTGGCGAATGAGGGGACTGACATGAAGAACCTCGAGGTAGAAGGTAACGATGAAGGTATTGCCAAGCCCGCCAGCGCCACCGCGGCTGCGGCGGACGCGGGGGATGGTGGCGCGCCTGCGTGTGTGGCGGACGCGGTTAGTGACGACGCGCCTGCGAGTACGGCGGACGCGGGGAGTGACGGTAAGAATGCAGTGAATAATATGGGGGTACTGTTTATGCTGACGAAAGAATGCGATGTTGTTGCTCATATTGTTTGTTTGTAGTGGCGAAGTGTGTGGACGCGAGCAGGAAGGACGCGATTGCCGTTGAGGCAGGCGTGGGGAATAGTGACACGTTAGCAGCTGGGAGCTGCAACGCTGATGACGGCGAGACTGTGGACGTGGATGAGGACAAGATGGATGGTCCGGGTATGTTGCTTTATGATGTTGTTGAATAAGTGTGATTGTGTTGCTTACTGTGTTGCTTGTGTTTTCTTTCCAGGAGATTATATCCGTCAGTTTGTCCACACCGCTCGGGCCAGTGTTGAGCTGGAGCGTGCAAAACGGAAGAAGCGACCCCAGTCGCTGCGTGCAAAATTCGCCTCGGATAAAGATGGAGGAGATAGCGAGGATGCACGCCCGTTTAAATGCATCCGGAATAGTCTCGCAAGCAGCGTTACGAGTGCGACCGCGATCAATCAACAGCGCGCTCGGCGTCGGACAAAGACTTTCGAAGCGCGTGAGCAGATTATCAAGTCCCGCCTAGTTGTCGTTAACGTCAAGCCAGGGCTGCCCAAGAAGTCGTTCCAGAGCTGGGAAGAATTCGAGCAAATGCTTCACGATTACGAGGCCAAGTACTTCCTCCATTTTCGCGTCCGAAGCTCCGAAATCCCTGCCAAGAACAACAGGTGTGAAGTTACGATATTGGACGAAGTGATGAAGCGTTACTGACACGTTACACCTTATGTGTTGCTGTCTTTGTTGCTGTCTTTGTTGCTTTTTGTGTTGCTCTAGCCGTGCTAACGCTACACACATTCCAGACCGCTTTTCGCACAGCTTCAAGCGTATGTGGTGCACACATGGCTCAACGCAATCATCCCGTGGCGAAGGCCTCCGCGGTTGTAATTTGAGATACACGGGATGTGATGCGAGCTT
The DNA here is from genome assembly GCA_016880985.1 of Phytophthora idaei. Lineage (NCBI taxonomy): Eukaryota > Oomycota > Peronosporomycetes > Peronosporales > Peronosporaceae > Phytophthora > Phytophthora idaei. The sequence continues at coordinate 4,439 of QOKR01001192.1, read as the reverse complement.
CATGGTGCGGTGTGTCAGGGTTGTCAAGCAAGGCATTGCTGCGTGGGAGGTGTGCGTGGACCCGAACACTGAGGTAAGCTTTTTTATATATTTTTATTTACCCAGCAATCTTTTCATTTTTCTTTCGTATTTTAGATATCTACGCACAACCACGATACGAGCAAGATCATTTACGACTCGTATCATGGAGCAAAGTCCATGTCGATTCCGCCCCAGGTTCGCCGAGAGCTGGGGCTCTTGACGGACATGAAGACGAGCACTTCGGATATCAATCGATATCTGTCGAAGGAGCTTGGTGGGTGCCGCTGGTGCTTTTTATGCTTTAGTTATTTTTGCTTTCGTACCAACCGACTTTCCCTTAATTTATTGTCTTTCCTTTTTATTGTATAGATATGGTTTTAACTCCTCAGCAAACAAGAAATATCCTGCGGCAAATACTGGGAAGTACGACGCTTAAGCGAACGAAAACTATTCTGGATGCTTTTTGCGGATGGAGACGTTGGCAACGACGTTCTATTCGTACACGACCAAATGGATATCACGTGCGTGGTTGCGATACAAACATCGATCCAGAAGAAGTGTTTCTTTCAGTGGGGCGACACTCTGGTAATTGATTGGACTCATGGGACCAACAATCTGGGATATCATTTGGGTAATACCAATAATCATGGTTATCATTCACTTTGTTGAAAATCATACAATCTAATTTCTTAATCGCGCTATGTTCTGTGGTACAGGCAGTTTCGTTGTAACGACAGCCACGGGAGAGGGATTCCTGTGATTGACTTTCTAGCACTCGACCAGAAAGCTGTAACAATGGAGAATATTGTGGAATTCTTCAAGCGTAAAAATCCGTCGTGGAAGTCGATTCAGACGATCGTCATCGACAAGGACTTTGTGGAATGGCGGGTGTTGGATAATGCGTTTCCAGATGCCAAAGTTCTTCTCTGTCAGTTTCATGCACTGACGTATTGGCGCAAGGTTTGCAAACGCGACAAGTTTAATATGGAGGTGACGGAGAGACACACAATGGAATCTGCATTCGCCAAACTTATCTACTGGTGAGTGCATTGTGTTGTTTGTTGTGTTGCTAACTCTTTATGTTGTACCTTGTGTTACTGACACTTTATGTTGTTTTGTTGTGATGCTGACACTTTATGTTGTTTGTTGTGTTGCTGACACTTTACGTTGCTTGTTGTGTTGTCTAAAGTAAAACACAGTCGACTTTTGACGCCGAAATTGAAACCTTCAAGCAAACGTGCAAGGCGGCATGTCCATCGCTACTGACGTATTTGAGGGAAACTGGGAAACATGCGTTGATATGTGGGCTGAGCACGCAAGAGGAAGATACTTCACTGCTGGAAATACCACTACAAATCGAATTGAATCCAACTGGAACCAGCTGAAGCTTCTTCTTGGAAAGCGCCCCCGCCTTGACGCAACAATTGATGGGTTATTAGCTCACCAAGCCACAATTTCCAGACATTTGATCACTGCAATACACACGAATTCAGCCACGTCGCGGCATCCAGACGTTGCTCCTGAGTTTCTCTCGTTTGTGGCTTCCCGTTTGAGCGACTCAATGCTGGCGAAGGTTCGCTCGCAATGGGACTATTTCATGGTGGCTTCGGCTAAAATAACATGCTCGAAGCGCGGATGTGACGTGGGTGAATGGGAAGTGAAAACGAGAGGTTACATACACCAATGCAACGACTTCCAGTGGTCGTGCTCATGTCTGTTCTATTGCAGCTACAATCTCCCGTGCCAGCATTTAATGTATATTGTTGGAAAAGTGCATCGCTTTGAAATCCTTCCAATATCGAGCATTCCCCGACGGTGGGATAGGATGGACATGTCCAGCATGGTCCAAGCTTTTACTGAAGGTGTGGAAATGCTCCAAACCGTTCAAAATACGATGAGAACTGCAAGCAAGTCATTCACACACGACGGCCTCACGCTGCCTTCAGATGTGTACGAATTGTATGAAGCAACACAAGTATCCGGAGCAACACACGGTGCAACACAAGGTGCAACATTGGATGTGTCAGGAGATGAAACAATACGCGAGATGAGCCTGAAAACCGTGCGACCTCGTCGACGAAAACCACGGGTGATTTACGTAAAATGAGACGTCGTGAACGAGCAAATGTGGTTGTGTTGTCATCAGAAGAAAAGTATTGCTACGCGAAAGCGGCATTTGACCCCGTAATCGACTATCTTGCGGGGTTGTCGAGTCCAGCGTTCTATGAGTCTTGCAATCGTGGAGGGAAATAGTTCGGAATGGTATGAAGCAGTCGGGGGTATGCTCGACGGACGCAACGGCGGGTCCTGATGAAAACTCGGGGCCAGATGATGTTGTTGACGATGAGTCGGATAGTGATGCTGTCTCAGAGATTGAGCCTGCAGATCTGATTGACCCGATGAGGATGATCCGGGAGATGGAGCAACATGATCACAATCGATCTGTTGCAGGAGCAGAAGCACGACATGCACCGGACGGCAACCAGCAGCACGGTGTTGATGTGAAACCGAACTCCCATTCAAGCGATAGGAGCTCCTTCGCTGCTATGAAAATACTGACGCAGACTTGGGAGCCAAAACCGGATCCGCTCACGACCGAATCGGCATCGCCTAAGCATGCGAGTCTCTTGACAAAGGCTGCAGTGAAGCCAAATAATCTTTTGACGAAAGCTTCAGCAAAGCAAAAGAATCCGTTGACGAAGGCGATAGCTCACCTCAAGAAAAAACAATCAAAATCAACTACAGCAGCTCGAAAGAACGACAAAATTGAAGTTCTGCAGCTCCCCATAGCCAAACCTCGACACAATCAGCGCAAGAAGTTAAAACAGGCACGGATGCAAGCTGAGAGAAAAAACACAAACCTTAGCAGCGATTACCTTACCAGGCAAGAAGGTGCCAGTACTCTCACGAGTTTTAGAGTGGGCCTACAATACAAGCGACGTGGAGCACGTCAGGGAGATACTGGCCAACTACCCTGTTATAATGACGGATGAATTCATGGGAGCCCGATCAGCACGCAGCCGACGATCTTACGTACACAGTGAGGAGTTCGACTACAACTTTGTCGTTCCCAAACACCTAGTCACAAAGTTGAACGCGGTCGTAGAAGAAGAGAGAAATAAACGATCCAAGCCCTCGTATTTCGCCAACGACTCGAAGTCAGAACACTCTGAAGGTACAACAAACGAGATCATAGTTTTTTTCTCTGACGGATCTCCAAAGTTCACCAGGTTTGTGCTTGCTATGTTGCTCTTTGATATGTCTTATGTTATTTTGCAATGTTGCTCATAGTTTGTGTTGCTTGTCATGTTGCTCTACATATGCGCTAATATTATTCTGTATCGATATGTAGTGGTGCTGTGTACAGAATGAAAGAGTTTTACAATGTTCGCGCAAAGTGTGAAACCTGGTTTGAAGATATGAAGTGGCTTCTATCAACTAAGTGGGCAAATATGCTCGATACACCGGAGCTATTCGATGAAGAAACTGACTCGGATGAGGTTCTTCCCTCTGAGGCGGGGGCAAAACATCAAGAGCTGGCAAAGGATGTCCTAAATGTTCTACGCGGTACCTGTCTAGCCTCCGAATTCAGGCTAACAAGTGCTGAATGCTCGATCAAGGTGGATGACATGGTGGGAAGTTTGGCCCGTGATAGAATGTTGAACGACCTGCTGATTGACTTCAGCATTCGATACATATGCACTACGCTGGGTGACTGCTACGCTATGAATTCGTTCGCACCAACCATGGGATGCCCGAACCCACCAAAGACACGGATTTCGACATATCAGTATGTTGTACTTCCCGTCCACCTGAGTGGTATTCACTGGGGAATCATCCTTACAAGACTTGCTTATAAGCAAGAACAGCCATGCATTACGCCATACTACTACGAGTCGCTGTGCGGCAACATCTATCGATCGACAATGGAGGATATATACCTGACAACTGTGGTTATATTTTTGCGAGACTGGCACGACAAAACTATGCCAAACACGGTGGTTCCTTCCGAGGCAAATGGTGTGTGGCTTGACTCCCCAAAACAACCGGACGGAACTTCATGTGTTGTGTTGTGCATTGCTCAGGTATACGCCATGCTCAAGTACAACTTTCGTTTGACATCAGTGGCTATTACGAAAGACGAGGTCTCTATCATGCGACTTCGTATCATGTGGGTCGTCCTGATGCAGCCGGAAGTGACTACGCGATCTAACAAACGTGCTAAAGCTGTTTAGAGCATTTCAGATATAAAATATAAGTCGTTGAGTATTACGCCTTCAAAAGACTAGTCACAAGTTACTCCCTCTCTCACAAAGGCCGCTCCAGCAGTATGCTGCAGCACTGTTCGAGTGTCACAGCATAGGACATGACGTAACCAACGTCGTTGGCCGACGCCCCAGCAGCAGCGGCCAGACGGA
>QOKR01001191.1:0-12246 GCA_016880985.1 Phytophthora idaei | reverse complement strand
TGGGGACGTGGTGGAAAGGAAAGAAGCTGGTTGGTAACCGCAAAAGTCTGAAGAAGGAAGCTGACCAAACCCAAGCTTTCGACGTTGAAGCACCAGCAGAGCTAGTGATACAAGGGTGCAAACAGGACTTCTCGAATTATCAAGAGCGACTAATTGTGCTGGAACTTCTTCTCAGGCGCGAAAATGCCGACGATTCTAACCGTGAAAAGCCAATTCTAGTGAAAATGATCCCATCCCCATTATTCCATATCGCGGCTCAGCTAGCAGACATCAATATTAGCGTCGCGGTGGAAATGTGTCGACAACTTCACAAATTACGTGTTGAGATCAACATGCCACACCCTCGAACGGGTGAAACTGTGCTGCTTCAAGAGTGCAAACGCATCTGCATTCTAGCGAATAAATGCTCTGACGCGAATTCTCTTCTCGTTGGTCGAACGACGGACCAGTTGGCACTTGTTCGTAGTCTGTTGGAGCTGGGAGCAAACGTTGATCTGGCAAATGAAATCAACGGTGAATCACCACTTGGATGTGCAGCATGGTATGGACATTTGGCGCTCATGGATTTACTTTTGGAGGCTGGTGCGGATAAGGATGGCTTTCTTCGACGATGTTCCTTCTCGCCCCTGCATTTTGCTGCATTGGGAAATAACGTGGCATGCGCAAAGATGCTAATCGGGCGATCTGCCACTGTTAACGTTGAGATGCCTCCGGCGAATGCCGAAACGCCACTATACTTTGCGATCCGCTCTAAGAGTGCAGAAATGGTGGACCTTCTTCTTCGCAGTACCGCTGATTCTTGCTCACCATGCACTGTGCAGCGAGATTGCTCATCTTTTGGTGTCATTCTTTCACTCAAAGAGGGGAACAACAGCCAAGCCGAGGAAGGCGTTAACGCTGGAAATGTGGGAGTTTGTGCAGCACCTATGGTTGCTTCGCCATTGACGTTTGGACTGCTAGTGGCCCAGCCTTTGAAAGAATTTAGTGCACCAGAAGAATTGAGTTGTACAGTGGAACGGTCTCAGAGACAGACTCAGTGGAAAGAGATGGAGTGCATTTGCACGATGGTCGCAAAACGATTGCTCGAAGTTAATGGTGGAAGTAAGGGGATTGTAACTCGCGGCGACATCCATCTAGCGTGTGTTGTAGGATTCTGGGAACTCGTGCAAATTCTTCTGACCCAGCAAATCTCACTCTCTAGTGCACCAAGCGTATTTGGTATGAACGCCCTGCACTTGGCCGCTGCTGCGGGCCAAACAAAGGTCGTTACTGCGTTGGTCGCGGGTGGAATGAACGTCAATTGCATTACTCGAAGTGACTCATCAAAGCCGAAGAGATCGACTGGACGGAGATCGTGGTATGAATGGATTGGATGTGGACACAGAGGGGGCCTATTTTACGCTTTGGTACACGGCCACACAGAAACGGCAGCGAAGCTTTTGGTGTTGGGGGCAAATGCTGAACAAACGATTTTACACCTACGGAAAAGAATTGAAACGAGAAATGGGAAGGTGTATCACGCCGATAAAGAATGCACTGAGCTCTTTGTCGTGCGTTTTATTGTCAGCGAGGCAATGGTCAAAGCAGCTAGAACAGGGTATCTGGAGGGAACGGTATTGAACGTTGATGGCAGCAGGCCCCAAGTGGACGAAGCGTCTGTAAAATTGATCCATTTGATCGAGACCAGTATTAACCAGAGAGTGCCTCTTCTGCACCTGGCTGTTGCCTTAGGGGACTCAGCTTTAGTACGAGTTCTCATCGAAGCTGGTATGACCATTTTCTCAGGGCCTGCCGACTCAATCTTCCAGACAGAGATGGCCGGTACAAATGTGCCAACTGAAACTATTTTTCACGTCGCAATTGCTTATGGACATTTGGCGATTGTGGAGTACTTTGGACAAATCGTTCGGAATAGCTTCCCATTGTGTTTTAAGCGCGAGGGCAAAACCTTCAAGAGCCTTCTGGTCACTGTCTGTAAGGCACGACAGATTGAGATTTTGCGCTTTCTTCTGAAGCACGACAGAGTTGATGATGGTGGAGGTTTCACGTACGAGGCTTGCAAAAACGAGTTCCAGAGTGCACTGTGTACTTGTGCAACCTTTCAGTTTGTGGAGGGCTTCGAGGTGCTTGTTCAGCATGGAGCTAAACCTGATGTGAATACCCTTGTGAGTTTACTAAAGGGAGTTGCATTATCATCAAAGAATTCAGGGGCCAACCGGCAAATTAACGAAGTTTATGAAGTATTGGAATGGGATGAATGCGATTGTCGCCCCCTTTTTCCATTTCCGGGAGAGAAATGTCTACATGACTTCAAAAGAAATTCCGTTGAAGTTGCCACCAAGCTTTTGAAACTGGTCCTCTCTTCGGACTACGTTGATGATATCAATGAATTCATGGGACCAAGCCCTATCTATGAGCTGATGCTCAAAATCCTGGTTATTTGTTCGCGATATCGCCTATGGTTCGTTATGGACGAAATATTTGTCCGCCATCTGAACTACTTTATGGATGTGGCGAGCATGTGGAAGCCGGTGCTCGTGCGGGCAGCCAAAAGCTCATTGGCGTTACACAGAGCCGCACTGGACAATCAGGCGATCTTGGTCGCATTTTTCCTTCGTCTGGGTGTTCCTGTGGATTTACGACTCGGCGAAACACGACCGACAAAGTGCCCGATATGGTATGCTGCCTCAAGAGGATCCCTGGAAGCGTTTCTGTGCTTGGCCTTGCGCTCAGAATTGTTTGTGAAAGACCTGGAGTTTGACGCACACCTGAAGTTTGATTTTACTTCCTTGCCGCTTGTATTTCGATCTATTGACGAATCCCAAGGCACTTTGTCGACCACGAATACCACTTGTCGATGGCAAAACCTTAGTGCGTTTAGCTGCATTGAACTCCCGAAGAAGCATACAAACGGATTATTGATTCAAAAGTTCATCAACTATGGGCTCTTGATAGCTCGCGGGCACAGTGATACCTCGCTGCTTCATCATGCATGTCGACGAGGAGAGCTGACCGCTGTTCAAGCTCTTATTAAAGCTGGGGCTGATCAAGGTGCAACGAACAGAAATGGGGAAACCCCACTAGAGATCGCAAGCGGGAGAATGGATGGATTTGGACTCGCGATAGTACGCCACCTGCTGTCGGCAATGGCACAACAGAAGTTTTCTTCTGGCGCAAATATCGTAGATCGAGCGTTGGTTCGCTGTTTTGCTCAGGAATCTCCATACACCCTAAGAATTGCGCAAGCGTTGCTGGGTGCTGGCGCAAGTGCTCGCTTTTCCTGTGATGCAACAGAAGACGAAGCTAAAGGCTGCGGGTTTGCCCAAGTTTCTGCAGTGTTTTACGCGATAAAGACTGCTCAGTCCGCAGGAGTAAATTTGCTTGTGGATCATGGAGCAATGATCACTGTGCCGTTATCAGAAGTGTTTTTGGCGCAATTCGTGATAGATGCAAAGCATCCGATTAAGTATCACTGCAAGAGATTTTCAAAGTATTTGAAACACAACAGCGGGACGAAAATGTTGCTGGACATTGAAGCTATCATGAAGATCCTCTTGGAGAAGAAAGTGTTTCCGACTGCGATGAATTCGGATCTGATCCATCAGATGCTTACGTCCGCTTCAGCAATTGCGGCTACAATCACACATGTAGTAGATGAGCACAAGAGATTTTGGGGTGTCGTTAACTCGATCCTGGATAACTATCCAAAAGAGGCAAGCAGTCGGACAGCTGAGTGGAATCAGAAAGGCGCACTTCACTATGCTGTGGCAAGTCTAGAACTGCCGACTGTGATCAGACTGGTCGAGCTACGAGGACTTGATTTGCTAGCAGAAGATGAAAACAAGCAGACTCCACTCCACTTGGCGGCCGTAGGCGGTGACGAGACTGTTTGCCGTGTTCTTCTCGAAAAGCTGCACTCGAATACGGCAAAGACCACGGCTATAGACGTACAGGATATCCGTGGTCGAACTGCTTTGCATCTCGCTGTTATTCATGGCCATGAAACAATCGCAAGCATGATCTTTTCTGCTGGAGCTTCGCTTGATATTCGCTGCCGCGACGGCTTGACTGCATTGCTGTATGCTGCGAAGTGCAATCGACTGGCTATCCTAATTGCGTTGTATTCGCGAGCACAGTCTAAGCCACACGACGCATTGGTCAAGGCAAACCATGAAGCCGGCATCTTTGTAGCTGCACGATATGGAGCATTTCCTGTTGTTCGGTGGTTTATGAACTTGCACGAGGATGAGAGCAAGACTGGTGAACACAACACTACGGCTGTAAGAGGAAAACGCTTGGTATTTGGAATGCAATGTGGCGTTGGGCGTACAATCCTGCACTACGCAGCTATCCATGGCGACGAGGAAACTCTTGAATTACTGAAGATGACTGAAGACGACGTTAAAACTGAATCCATGGATGCTGTGAACGTTCGAGACAAATTCGGATACACGCCGCTGATATATGCCATTGCATTTGGCAAACTCCGTGTAGTTCGATTGCTGTGTGAGCTCGGCGCAGACCCGCACGCAAGTATTGATCACTCTGGAGACCCAGGTGCCCACCCTTACACTATTGGATTCGACATCGCTGGCCTTCTTCAGTGGTTTGCATTGCCTGGTTGGTACTCGTTTGCATGCAAATGTCTCCCTCCTCAAGAAAAGATGAGCCTCATTCGCTCCACTTCTATCGACGACGATTACTTCTGGCACTCAAGCTACAACAACAGAAAGAAGCGAGACAAACCTCCAGTCGAATGGCGCTGCAAATGGGACCGTCCGCTGGAGTTGGGGAGACCTCAAGGAAAGAAACAGGTCCGAACATCTATGCGCTCGTGGCGACTCCCTCATAAATCCATCTTTGACTACGCGTGTGAGATTGGCGACGCACAGGTCGTAGATTTCCTGGTTAACTTGCGTCTTCCTCAGATTTTCCGCAGCCTAACGTACCAAGCAGCGCGCCGCAACTTCATGCAGGCTGTGCGGTGGAATCGGTTTGATATCGTCAAGACTCTTGTCACGTCAGCAGCTGGGAATTCCGTGATTGAATCAACGACAGGAAACCATTTTGTGGACTTCTTGGAGGCAGGGGTTGAGTGTGCGGTCTCACGTGGCCTGGAAGATATGGCTATCTATTTGGTAGACCAATGGCAAGGAATCAAGGGAAATGGTCGCGATGGTGCGACACCAAGTGCCTTTGCTTTCCAATTTGCATCAGCTTTCCAAGTCGCGTGTATTCGACGACTACCGAGACTAATGGAACGCATGATCGAGCGCGGTGGAGAGGAGATTATTGAGTTTCATCTGAACGAAGGTCCAGCCCTCGTCTACGCTTTTGCTTTCGGCTACGTGGACATAGCGGAATTGCTACTTCGCAATGGAGCTGACCCTACCATTGCCACAGCCACGTACTTGGTGCCTTCAGTTCGCAAATGGATGGAGTTTGGCTGTCCAACGAGTATTTGTGTGTCTTGGCAGCCACAAATTGCTGAGGAAATGATGTGTTCGAAGCGCCCTGCGTTTGTGGGACCTCTTAGTGTCTACGAAACGCCAATATCGCAGCCACCTGTTGATGATCTACGCCAGATTTTTGCGGACATCAGACTCAGTAGCAATGAACTGGGACAGTCGAAGCCGAACGACGTTGCAACTTCACTCGAGGACACCGAATTGAACCATGTTGTTCTTCTTGATGCAGCTCAAGCTGAAAAATCGAGCGAAGATATTCGCAGTGGTGAAGCTTTGCGAGAATAACGACAAAAACACAACCAGCCCATAGGTGACAAGTAAACCACTTTTCAAGATTGCAAAACGACACGAAAGGTTGAATGATGCAAAATACTTTCATGTTGCCCAGTACGGGAGGGCTATGATGCCCCTGTCTTTCTATGAGATGCACAGCAAGAAACGCTGTGCTGCTTGCAAAACCGACGAGTTTTTACATGAAGTCCGCAGCCGTCTTCCGTCCCTTGCCCTTCGTCTTCTTGGACTTTTTGGTAGCAACCGGTGACGGCGTCGTCACCTTCAGCACACTCTTAATCTCCTCCGAGTCTTTCGCCACGGCATCGCGCTTGGCCGAGGCTTTGAGTCGCTTGACCGACACTTCATGTCGAAGCGCCTTGCTCTTGCCGAACGTCACTTTCTTGTTCGACTCGGCCTTCTCCTGCTCCTCCCGCGCAGCCTGAGCCTGGGACTCTGCCTTCCGCTTCTTGGAAGCCGAAGCAGCCTTCTTCTTCTGTGTCTTCTGGGTGCGTTCACAGTGGCCACACAAGGTCTTGTCCTTGGGCACCAGACCCTTGCCATACCCACCACACGAGCTGCAGCGCTTGAACTTCTTGCCGCTCTTAGTCACCGTGGTGTAGCTCTCCTTCTTTTCAACCTTCTCCTGCTTGGGCTTCGGCTGCTCCTTAACCGGAGACATCTCCTTCACAGGCGCAGCAGGTTTCTTCTCGACAGGCTTCTCCTCCTGCTTCTTGAGCTCCTGCTTTTTCTTTTGGTTCTTTTTCGTTTTGCTCTTCTCGGTCTCAGCACGCGAGTTCTTCACTTCGACGTCCTCAGTCTTAACCACAGCAGCAACCTTCTGCTTTTTGGCCTTCTTCTTGGGAGACGGAGTCTCGGTTTTTACCTCCTTCGTATTCTCGATCTTCTTAGCATCAACGTCAGCCTCCACCTCAGCTTCCTTCTTAGCTTTGCGTTTCTTAGATTTCTTGGACTTTTTCTTCTCGCCAGCCTCCTCGTCCTTCACTTCCTGCGCAGTTTCAGTCTCAGCAGGTTCCGCCTTCTGCTTCTTCTCCTTCTTTACGATCTTCTTCGGCTTGGCAGCCTCCTCCTGAGCAGCCTGGAACGAGTCAACGTGCGTCATAGTGAAGAACTTCTTGTACAACGTGTAAAGCGCCGAGCGGTTGCGTTCCGCCGTGTCGTCGGCCGACGCAATGGCGAAGATCCGGTGCTGCACCTGCGCCACGTCGACCTGTTCGAACACCTTGCTCTCCTCTTCCTCGTCATCAGTCTCCTCCTCGTCGTCGTCCTTCTCTTTCTCCGACTGTGGTCCAAACTTGTACTTGGTCAGCATATCCTCGAACACCAACTCGCGTACACGCTTGAACACCGTCTTATCATACTCTGAGCTCAGCAGCGTGAAGAACGGCTCCAGCAGGATCATAAAAGCCTCGGTAGTCACCTCCTTGCCCGCTGCATTGTAGATCTCCGTCAAGTACAGATCCGCCAGGTGCATTCGCAGTCCATTGGGCAATTGGCTCACAACCTCCGTCGACAAAATGGTCACAAATTCCTGTACCAAATCTTCTTCCCAGTCCTGATCACGTAGCAGTGCCACTGTCTCACGAACAAATTTGCGCACCAACGAGTAGAATTTGTCCAGACGGAGACCGTCGAGACCGTGCCACTCACGGTGCATAGTGCGGAAGAAGGAGTGCACAAACTCTAGCGCCGACTCGGCACTCGGGATGCGGTGCACAAGTCCAGCCAAATTGGTGGACAACTCTTCCTGCACGGGACGCTTGTCGCTCATCCACATGCAGTAGAACAACGCCTTCCAGAGCTTGTCCCATTCCAGCTCCGTCCATTCCTTCTTCTTTGTTAGGTATACCGTTAGCTTCTTCAAGGCGCGGTCGCGGTATTTTTTCTCTATATAACAATGAATTGGTTAGAACATGATTCATGGTCATAATTCTCCATCACCTCCGAGAGCAATAAGATCCAATTTTCAGCCAATGGCAATGTACCGGTATGCGCAAGATGCTGGCCGAAGCGAGAGGCGGCGTTGTCCATGGTGGCGACGTGCAGAGGCGCAGGAACGGCAGCAAGTGGTTGCGCGTCGTCACCAAACGACGAATGCCCACCACCGCATCATCAGAACACCATGATTGGCTATAATACCGCAACGAATTCCCGCCAATCACAGCATCATTCAGTTACTCCTCACTCATTGGTCAAAATCGTATAGTCTTACCTCGCAAACAACACGGCAACTTGCCCGTACAGACACTTCTTCGTCGCACAACTGCAGCGCTCGTCGTCATGGAAGGCGTGCTTTGGACACGAGAAGGCCGCAGCAAGCTGCTACGAGGCTGGCACAAGCGCTACTTTGTGTTATCAGAGGCCGGGACCTTGCGTGAATACTCGTCCGATGTGAGTAAGAAGGAGCTCCTGTCTCGCGTACGTCGAGCGTCCTCCGGGGCGTCCACCGCGTCGTCCACATCGTCGCCCGATCGCAGTAATGGCAACAGTGGAATGACGCTGAGACGTGAAGTGGACGTCAGAGGCGCAGCTGTCAAGACGTTGCCGTTTCCCTTGGTGGGGAAGCACAACGCGTTCCAAGTGACCATCGCCCCCATATCACAGATTTCGGCCCAAAGAATGGGTACAACTACAGTGAAATTGGTCCTCAGTGCACGGCAAGCTGACGACGTGCGACAGTGGATGACTGCGTTGCGCTCAGCCGCGTTGAAGTTGACGATCCCGCGGCATCCGAGCCCTATGGGCTGGAGCAGAGACAGCGACTCGAGAGGCTCAATGGGCAATGAAGAAGAAAGTGATTTTTTGGAGGTGAATATGCCCCAACGAGCAGATATGGCACATTTGAGCTCGGTATATGAGTGGATTCACGAATGTTGCGTCAAAACGTCTCAGAATTTGACAGTAGCCGGAGTGCACATACCTAGAGGCTCGTTGTTGGTGAGTGTCAATGGAGTTTCCTTACAAACGCTGACGTCAGTGGAAGTGAGGAAATTGCTGTTAGAAGCGACGGGAACGTTGCCGGTATCGTTGAGATTTTTGAGAAGTCCAGCGAAATGTGGAGTATTACGAGCGAAATTGTACACTAGTCCGTTGACACAGTTGAAAGCGTTGGCGAAATACCGGAAATCGTCCCGGATGGACTGGAACGAGCAAGTTGTGGATTTATCGGGGGATTTATTGACTTGTCAATTCAAGGTTAAAACACCCGTGGCGATTGGAAACAGCAGTAGAAACAGTAGTAACAGCAAGACGAAACGGGTGCTGGTACTGAGCAGTGGCAGCTCTGTGAAGCCTGTACATGAATTGGTATCAGATCGCAAATATTGCTTTATGGTGACGGTGCAATCACATTCCATGTTATTCCAAGCGCGTTCGGAAGTAGATCGGAGAGCGTGGACGGATGCAATACAACGTGCCATCACGATAGCGGAAGGGTTAGTACCTGGAGGTGCATTAGCACGAGGTTCCTTTGATTTAGATGCGCTACAGTTGCAGAGTTCTATGAATATGCGGCATCTAGAACAAGCATTTGAAGGGATGGAGGAAGGAGGCGATGCTGTAGATTACGACGATGAGGATAACGGAAGTGACGACGACCTGGAAGATGATTTTAGCCCAGTAGATCCGGCCGCGCGTCTACCATCGTCAGAAGATTGGAGAAGTGCCACTCAATCAGCTGCGTATTTACCGGATAAAGAACTCACTGAGATGCTGCGAGTTTTGCAATCTAGCGGACGCTTCGTTGAGGCTCTCCAGCTGATGCAGAAAAACACAACATTACGCAGCAAATACTGGCAGCAGATTTTCCGTTGGGCTCTGGTTCCTTCACGCAGTGGCGAAGAAAACCAGGAATTGTTTCGGCAATTGACCCAGACGTCGCTTTCCGAAGTGTAAGTTTTATCACTGTGCTAAAATTTGGGAAGCTACTGACCCTACGTGCTTTTATTTCATTCGCAGAGACGATTCGCAAGTCCAGAAAGACATTCCTCGGACTGCGAAGTGGCTTGCAGGGTCAGCTGGGGCTCCAAAGCTCGATGATACTGAACGTGCTGTTCGGTTGGAGCGCTTGGAGCACGTGTTGCATGCTTTTCTATCGAGTTGCTCTCTCGACGTGCGAACTGATGAAGAACCGGTGTCGCCTTCGTCTGCTGGGTCTTCATCGTCATCTTCAAGCTTCTACATGCAGGGCATGAACGGGTTGGCCTTCATCTTGCTGGAAGTGGTGGAGAACGACGAAGTGGAAGCATTTCGCTTTCTTCGAGGCATTGTAGCCCGTATCCTGCCGCATGTCTTCGGTATTTGCTGCGAAGGTACCGGACGCGACCACTTCGACCTGTTCCGGTCGCTTGTCGAGGTTGGTGACGTTCTACAGGAAGTGGCACGGTTGCATCTGCCGAATTTCCACGCAGCACTGGAGCGTGCAGGACTGCCAGTGTGTTTGCTGGCATACAAGTGGTTCCCAACGCTCTTCTCGGACGTGACGTTGACAGCATCGCACTCTCAACTGCGTTTCGACACGTTGTTGTGCTGTTGGGACGTGTGTCTGCTGCTTGGGCTTGAGGGAATGTTCTGCGTGGCGTTGGCACTCTGCAGTGCCGCAGAAGATGACGTTCTGGCTCTAGCTGGTTGTGGTGAAGCTGCCTGCAATAGTGCAGAGCAGGTGAGCGCAACGGTGGGACGTTCATTGGCACTGCTCACACCGGAGGACCTCATAACGAGTGTTTGTGAAGTACTGGAGCTGTGCAGCCATCCAGTGTTGCTCAAGCTTCGAAACGGACATCGCCGTCGTTTGAAACTCGGATACTCGAAAGTTGGCAACGGCTTCGCTGCGGCGGACTCCAGAGCTTCTCGCGAATGCACTGAGGCGAAGAAGCCTGATGCAGTGCCACCACCGATGACAGTGACCGACTTGGACTCTGGCAAGGTATTTAAGATCTCGGATTCGGGGAATATGCTACTGCCGACGACAACACTGCAGTAGACACAATTGGCCAGGGCTATGTAGAATGAAGCCTTATTTTCACCTAATAGTCCATGCGCAGCAGCAGCAGCACCTTGGCCTTCACATCTTCTATCATGTAGGACAAACGGTATTCTACCAGGACCAGGTCGTTCCAGACTGAAACTTGACCCCGTAACGCATCGCCAGTGAACCTTGACTCTGCCCAGAGGCCAAAGTGGCAATATATCCATTAAAGGGTTCAGAATCTTTGCTTCGTAAATCAGTCTATGGGTTGCTGCCATTTCCCAATTTATCGTGCAGACGCAAGAGAGATTAGGGAGATCGTCGACGCTGCGTTGGAGGGCAACCTTGCAATCGTGCAGAGACTCGTGAGTGAAGCTGTGGCCATAGACAAGGAAGAAGCACTGAGGCTGACCGCGACGGGGGGTCATCTGGCGGTGGTGCAGTATCTTATAGAGTGTGACGTTGATGTAAACGCTGCGAGGATTGATGGAGATACAGCACTGATGATGGCGGCTTTAAACGGATTCCTACAAGTGACTCGGTATCTGGCTAACCAATGCAACGCGGATGTGAACGCGAAGAGGAAGCAGAGCGCTTGTGAAGGCTGCTTATAAGGGCAAGATTGATGTCGTCCGGTGTCTCGTTGAAGAATACGACATGGATGTGAACGTCACGAACGATGATGGATACACGTGTTTGATGAAGGCCGCTTATACTGGTGAAATTGAAGTTGTCAATTATCTCGCTCAACTTGTACGCGCGGATTTAAGTGTTAGGAACTCTGAGGGGGATACAGCGCTGGTGATTGCTAGTAGAAACGGCAAGATTGAGGTCATTCGATATCTGGCTGAGCAGTGTGGCGCTGACATTAACGTCGCGAACAGGGAGGGATTCACAGCGCTGTCAGTTGCCGCTGCAGACGGAGACACCAATATCGCCCGGTATCTCGCTGACGGATGCAGAGCCGCCGTTAGGGATGGAAAATCAGCGCCGATGAGGGCAGCTGAGAACGGGAGAATTGAGATTGTTCAGTACCTAGTTGAAAAATGCGGCGCAGACGTCGATGTTAAGGACAATGATGGAAACACAGCGCTGATGAAGGCCGCTGAAAATGGGAAACTTGAGGTTGTTCAATACCTAGGTAAACACTGCCGAGTCGATTTGAACGCCACGACCAACGATGGATGCACCGCACTAATAAAGGCCGTAGAAAATGGCTATACTGCAATTGTCCGATATCTTGTGGAACAATGCGGCGCGGATGTTCATTCCAAGAGCAAGATACTGCCGTCCGGGTTGCTGCTGATCGTGGTTTCAACGAAATTCAACGGATACTCGTGCCATTCGTTCAACCACCCCACCAAGCCGATACGAGTGATCCGACAGATACTACTAGTGATCGCTCTGTTCCGGTATCTACAGGACAAAGATGTCTTCGAGGAGTTCTACAAGGTATTGCTCGCCAAACGTCTTCTTAATAGCCGCGGCACCTCGGACGAGGCGGAGAAGCTCGTTATCTCG
>QOKR01001190.1:0-12256 GCA_016880985.1 Phytophthora idaei | reverse complement strand
CAAGCTCAGCTTTCTGTTGAATTGGTTAATGCAGCGCAGCGTGGGAACACGGAGTTGGTGCGATGGCTGCTTGGTAACATTGTGTCGGAGCGGTTTACTGTTGACAGTCGCAGTGGCATTTTCAAGGCCGTCGAAGCTGCGGCTACTAAGGGGCATCTAAGTATTCTGGAGCAAGTGTTGGTGCATGATAAGCGTGGTGTCTGCATCAAGCCAGCAATGCTCGCCGCTGCTCGCGGAAACAAGCTCGATGCTTTGAAATGGCTGCACAAGCGATTGGTGCCACCTGCAAATTTGAGCGACTGTGTGGGTTTGCTGCTTGAAGCTGCGACTGGAAACGGAAACACTGAGATCGCATCGTGGATCGTAGAGATTATCGGAGCGGATTCTCTGCGTCCATCTGTGGCAAATGCAGCCCAGAGTGCAATTTCAGGAGGTCATCTTGAAATGATCAAAAGTCTGGTTGGCATCGCTTCTTCGATAGGTAGTCCCCTCAGTTTGGATGAAGCAGCTGGAAAGGAATATCTTCAGGCAGTGCAGTGGGGGCTTGAACACGGCGGGGCGTGCACAACGCAAGCGATGGACACCGCAGCGGGTCATGGTCACCTCGGGGATGTGCAGTGGCTGCACCAGTATCGCACCGATGGATGCACGACCCTAGCACTTCTCTGAGCCCCGTTTTTCTTCCTGTAGCCATTTACAGTGCTGGCGGGCAAGGGCCGACATTCATTTAATAACAAACCTGTTGCAACGTACCGGTAGTCACTGTCCGCCTGAAGGATTTGGGTGCATGCATTGTCAACTGCTCTATCTCAGGTTACCAACACTCCCACCTGCAACCTTCTCTTTTGCCACCAGTGAATGAACCCAGATAACTTCGTCACCAGCCGCAGGAAGATCGCATTCTAAGATTTTCCATCAAGATGAACACCCGAAGCAAAGCGCACAAGCAAGATGAAGCCACTTCAAGCGAGGCATTGCCATCGCATGATCGGGGCAACAACCAACAAGAGCACGAGCACGAAAACACTAAGACCAAACCCCGCGACGTTGTCACGGAGATCACGGAGAATCTGCACAAAATCTCCTTTGGAGAGCCAAGAGGTGCCTTACCGAAGGATGTACCCAGAATCACACGTTCTAGTCAACTCGAAGAGGAATTGCCAGCTATTTGCAATGAGGTTTTCCGTGTCCTCGGCCCTTACAACCTCGAGGCCACATACCAACAAGCTCTGGCTCTGGAGCTTGAAGATCGAGGAGTGACGGTCTTCTCCGAGGTGAGGATCCGTGTAGAGTATAAAGGACAGAATATCGCTACTCGACGCGTGGATCTGTACTTGAAACTGGACAAGCCGGTGATCCTTGAGCTCAAAGCTGTCGTGACGGGACTTAAAACGGACCACATGAAGCAACTCAAGTATTACATGACCCACTTCAACGTGAGTGACGGATACCTCATCAACTTCCCACATACCACGGGCTTTCCTGATGACAACAGTGTGCAGTATGTTGAGGACGTGCTGCAACCGGAAGGTGGAGTTGGAGTCAGCGACCGCGTCACCAGATCGTCCACACCTCGCAAAAATGCGGTCCCCAACATCATCCATGTGCAAAAGACGACGATGACCACCAAGACTACGACCGCCATGGCCAAGCTTAAGTAGGTCGCCAAAGGTTCACCTGGTCAACGCTGGTGCATCAGTTTGTGAATATGCTTCACGCCCTGCTCAAGCTCGACGACACATGTTGATAGCGGGCGGTGTTTTATCCGTAGAAACAGGTTGAACCAGGCTCACATGGTTAAGCCACAACTGGTGGTCGCATGGTAAACCAGCGAAAGAGCTGCGAATTCTGGACCATGCCTCTCCCTCAGTGACACAACTTGCTCCGCTTTAAGGCAACTCCTCATTCTCATATCCACTTTCAGGTGCACAAGCCTCGTCCCCACCCCACTTTCAGCAACCATGAAGTTCTTCCAGGTCCTCATCATCGCCGCCCTCGCTATCGCTGGCGTCTCCGGACAGGCTGCCACCACTCACCACTGGTACGACGACTCCGGCAGTGACCCCCGCTACAGCAGCCACAGGTGTCGCCTCCTCCACCAGCGCGACTGCTGCACCCGACACTGGCGCCACCACGGCTGCCTCCGGAACGGGCGGCGCTACTCCCACCGTCGGCACGACTGGAAGCGCTACGATCGACACGTCGGTGGGCTCCTCGAGCTCGACTGGCTTGGTGGACGCAGGCAGCTCAACCACATCGACGACGGATTCGTCTTCGGATTCGCCGACCACCGTGTCGTCGTCCACGGGTGACTCGAGCTCTACGGCGGCTTCAGCTTCGGCCAGTGCTTCAGGCTCGAGCGATGCGTCTCAGATCACCATGGGCGCAGCTGCTGCTACCGTCCTGGCCGTCGGTGCATACTTCCTGTAAGAAACCCGCCTAATTGTAGGCCCCATGATCAAGCTGCAAACTGTAGAGTAATGCAAAAATACCTCTTTTTTGCTGTTGAAGATATGTAGCCATTTAAACATAGCTACATCCAAACTTGATTTTCGTCCGTTATCCTGTTCATTTCAGGAAAATCGCAATGGACCAAATTAAGTTGGTGATCAGCGGCGCCGGCGACAAGGTGGCGGGTGCGGCGAGCGATGCCAGCAAGAAGTTGGCGAGCGTGACGGGCGACAAGAAGAGCGCGACCAAGGCGGAAGCCCCAGCGACGGCCGACGCCGACTCGCTCACCCCGGGGGTGACCCCCACATGTCCGAGTCTGACCAAGAAGCAGAGACTGATCGGCTTCGCGTCCTGCTTCGTGCTCGGGTATCTCGTGAGCTTTGGGGTAATGACAAATGCTGTTGCAGTCTGAACAAGACGGTTGAGAGTGGGAACTAACGTGTTTCTGGGGGGATGGGCGTGTTTTGTTGCTCCTGCCAGTCGACATTTGCCTTGATCGCGGGCTCCGATAATGGCACGAAGTTCGGTATCACCTACACTCTGGGCAATATCATCTCGTTATGCGGGTACAACAGAGTTTTAGGTAGTGCAGCTTGAAATAGGTATGTTACTGACAGTTGTGTTGATGTTATTAAAGTTCGGGCTTCCTCGTGGGTCCCAAGCAGCAGGTGAAGCTCATGTTCAAGCCTGTGCGGCGCATTGCGACCATTGTCTACCTCGTGATGATTGTTGTGGTGCTGGCTGTTGCCCTCGCGGTACGTAAGTTGTGACTTGACAAGGTTTTTGTGGTGCTAACTAGGTTTTCTTATCTTTCAGGCGCCGCAACTCGGTCTGGTTGTGCTGCTATTAGTGCTCATCCAGTGTGCCGCTGCAGTCTGGTAGGATTTTAATCACTGATGGCGACGTGGTCATGGATTCTAATGATCTTTTTGATGTTCTGTTGCAGGTACTCGGCAAGCTACATCCCGTACGGACGCAAAATCCTGACAAGTATCGCCCAAAAGGTTTGTGGCTCGGTTGGGTAAAGCCACTTCAACATTGCGAGCATGCGGCTACTTGTACATGTTTTCTTATAACCAAGCCTTTCCGATCTTGCAGATACTTTGTTGCAATAGATCATTCCATTTATTTACCTACTTATGCTATGAGGAGTTTCAA
Organism: Phytophthora idaei; assembly: GCA_016880985.1. Taxonomy (NCBI): domain Eukaryota; phylum Oomycota; class Peronosporomycetes; order Peronosporales; family Peronosporaceae; genus Phytophthora; species Phytophthora idaei. The sequence continues at coordinate 8,647 of QOKR01001190.1, read as the reverse complement.
CTTTATAGGCGACAACAGGACGGCCAAGGCCAGCTTAGACACCACGAGGGAGGTACGGTGCTGTGTGAGTACACAACAGCATACTTCCCTCAAGTTGGAGCAGCCGTGGGCGTCTAGTTGTTGCCGTAGTAGGACGTATTGGTGTATACAACCTCCGCGTACTCGTCCGGACAGTAGGGGAATGTCTTGTCGCTCACAATGTCGAGGAACAGATCATGGCCCGTCGTGTACGTCACGTAGCCGCCAAGTCCAGCGCAGACGACGATAATGAACGTGCCAATGGCCTTCTCGTACCACGGGGTGGTATTCCAGAATACCTTGAGGTAGAAGAAGATCGGCAGGATAATACACGCGAGAGACACCGCCCAGGCACCGACAAAGTCGGAGAAATCCATGAAATGGTCCTTGAAAATGATGGCGAGGATGAGAAGAACCACCACAACGCAGATGCGTAGCGTCACGTACTTTGCGATCACTACGGGGCCGCTGTTGTGGTATTCGTGTAGAAGCGCTTCCGGGGTCAAGTCGTGCTCAGCGTCAGCCATAGAGGTGATCGACGGACGGACGTTCAGTGTAGGCTCCTTTTCGTTTTGAGGAGTGTTGATAATGTTAAACGCGGGGGATTCCTCGTCCACTGGAGGAAGCAGAGGACGCCTGTGCATGCCCAGAACGCCACGTTCGAGAATGTACAGCACTGGGTTCAAGATGACCGATATGGCGATGGTAATGTGCAGCTGCATGAACATGTAGGCAAGCACAACAGCACCGCGGTTCGCGTCCAGGGCCAGGGCCGTACCGCCAATAGCGAACAGGAGGTTACCAGGGATCTGGCACCCGACGTACGAGTACGACGTCTCGCCAATGATCAGGAAGCAGCACGCGGCGAAGATCATGGTACAGGAAACGACGCGAGGCATACGCTCGGGTTGTGAGTGTTCGCGTTGCAGAGCGGGCACCAGCACGGCGGCGGAGTAAGCCAGAGCCAGGTTACCGAACGAAGAAGCCGCCTCGCTGAACTTGATGTCCGGACGGGGGACGGACGGGTGGTCGTTGCTGATACCCACGGCCAGCACGGCGATAGCGATCGCATCAGCGAGTATCGTGCCCAAGCAGCCAGCAAAGGCAGCGTACGCGCCTTCCTTGAGCGTCGGCGTTACGATAACAGGCAGCAGCATCGCAGCCATGATGATGCTCCAGTACTGCTAGTCGAACGCACCCGGCGAGATACCGTCCAGTAGGATACCGCCCAGCACGAGGTATGCGCACGGCACGAGGAGACACACGCCGAACTGCGCGAGCAGCACGAGGTAGCGTCCGATCTTGCCGCAGCACCAATCGCCGACGTCACCGTACGTCTTGAGGTGCTTGGGGGCTGCGAGGCAGACTCGAGAGATGGCGACGCAGGAGCAGACGTTGGCAAAACCCATGAACAGCAGCGCCATCGTCGCGATGGGTGCACCCGAACGAGCAAAGTTGGCCGGGAGACCCAGCGTTCCGATACCGTACACGGTACAGAAGAAGCTGAAGGAGATCTTGAAGTCCTCGAGTGTGAAGAACGGCATGATTAAAGATACTAAACCGCCGTCCAGTGGCTAGAGGGGGGCTTGTCTTCAACGGAGGGAAATGGGGAATGAACGATCTGCCAGGCTCACGTCTCGGGTCCAAGCACCGGCAGTGAGAACATACACGAACAGAGGCGGGTGTCTTGCAGCGGTCAGTGCGCGCTTCCAATCAGCGGAGACTGAACGTGCCTGCGCGGTCGCTGACTGGTTTTGTGAGCTGGCAGCTTTCGTTCCGCCGATTCGCAGAGACGCTCGACGCCGCCTCCATGCTGCGTGCGATACTTGAGTCTTCATAGACGCGGGAGTCGAGGAGGCCACAGGAAGGCTTCCCTTGTGACGCGGAGCAATGTTTGGTCGGGGATCGCCGCTGTGTGCGACGCGCGCTACATTTGCCCTGTCTCTTTTGGTCTGTCGACGAAAAGGGGGATGAGCGACGATGCACCGGCACAGGACGCGGGCTTATCAATAGGCCAACAAGATCCACGCGCCGTGGATCCCCTGCTAGCAAAAGCCCTTCCTGTCGCAGTCTGAGGTGCTGGAAGTGTAGCTTATCATGGCATGGTCGAGGCAGTTCCAAAGTTGTACGTAGTCGATATTAGGCATTTATGCATGTGTTCAGCTAGAGAAATCTCTAAAAGCATCGTCGTCGCCGTGACACGCACTTCAACGCTCTCTCTTGATTTATTTATAGCGGGCGAGATAGCAGGAAGCAGTACATTGTAGAGCAATGTAGTATTGTAGCTCTACTCGCTAAGTCAGCGTCTCGATTGGGCTGCTCACCTTCGCTGGGTCACGATGAGCGCCTACCGCCAGTCAAACCCGAACTGAAGCTACATGTACCCTAAGTTGCTGAATTGATGATTGTGGACACATATCCTCAAGCATGTTACGCGTATCTGATCGCTCACGTGCGCGCTGAGTTTGTTGTGCGTTACGTGTCACCGGTGGTGGAATAAATGCAACCTGTATGATGCGAATAGTGGTACAGTATTTCGAAATATACATGTACTCGAAGTACTTACTACGTGAGTTACGGCCTGTTGGCATGGTTCAGCTAAGCCGCGCAAGAAGAGTTTTCGTCCACATTGTGTGCTACTGTGGTCTAACAGAGGAATCGCCGATATTGATGCAATGATGCACGTCTTAATACAGTAATCTGCCTCAATAAAGAACACCTGACCCGTATATAATTTGCTAGGTAAATGCGACATTACAGGTAACGATTTTATGTGATTAGCGATTGATCACAAAGTAGACCGCATAATATGTTGAAGGTTATAAATTTTGTCGTGTTCTTTATTGAGGCAGATTACTGTACCTGTAAAGCTGCTTTTAGAAGAGTCATCAAGCTCAATAGAATCATACGTTTATTTAGCTGATACAGAGCATATTGCCAGGGCGAGCTAGACACCAGAGTGACTCGGCGGTGCTATGCGTTGGCATAACAGCACTTGGTCACTCAAGTTGGCGCAATATGCTAACCGTGGACGCTCTAGTTAGAGCCGTAGAAGGTCTCGTTCGTGTACACGACCATGTCGAAGCCTGCGGGGCAGTACTGGAAGGTCTTGTCACTCACAATGTCGAGGAACAGGTTCTTACCCGTCGTGTACGTCACGTAGCCGCCGAGGCCGGTGCAGACGACGATAATGAAGGCGCCGATGGCCTTCTCGTACCAAGGTGTGCGGTTCCAGAACACCTTGAGGTAGAAGAAGATCGGCAGGATGATGCAGGCCATGGACACAGCCCACGCACCGACAAAGTCCGTGAAGTCCACGAAGTGGTCCTTGAAGATAATGGCGATGATGAGGAGGATCACGACGATGGCAATACGGAGCGCTATGTACTTTGCCGTCACGAGGGGGCCGCTGTTGTGGTACTCTTCGATCAGCGCGTCGGGGGACAGATCGTACTCTGCGTCTGCCAGCGACGTGACAGACGGGCCGCCGACGTGGTCCTTGGGCTGCGACGGCGTGTTGATCACTTCAAACGCCGGCGATTCCTCGTCCGCACGAGGGAGAACAGGACGCTTGTGCATGCCAAGAATGCCGCGCTCAGCGATGTAGAGCACGGGGTTCAAGATCACGGACATAGCGATGGTGATGTGCAGCTGCATGAACATGTATGCAAGCACAACAGCACCGCGGTTCGCGTTCAGGTCGAGGGCCGTACCGCCAATAGCGAACAGGAGGTTACCGGGGATCTGGCATCCGACGTACGAGTACGCTGTCACACCGATGATGAGGAACAGACAGGCTGTGAACGCCATAGTGGTAGCAACGACGCGTGGCATACGCTCGGGCTGCGAGTGCTCACGCTGCAGAGCCGGCACCAGCACAGCGGCGGAGTAAGCCAGCGCCAGGTTGCCGAACGAACTGGCCACCTGACCGAAGTCGAAGTCGGGGGTGATGACGGACGGGTGGTCCGAACCGATGCCGTTCACCAGCACGCCGAGAGCGATAGCGTCAGCGAGAAGCGTTCCGAGACAGCCAGCGAAGGCTGCAGCTGCACCTTCCTTGAGGGTCGGCGTCAGAATCACGGGCAGCAGCATCGCAGCCATGATGATGCTCCAGTACTGCTGGTCGAAGGCGCCCGGGGAGATACCGTCGAGCAGGATACCGCCGAGCACCAGGAAAGCGGTCGGCACCAAGCAGCACACGCCGAACTGGACAAAGAGCACGAGGTAGCGGCCAATCGGACCGCAGCACCACTCACCGACGTCTCCATACGTCTTGACCGTCTTGGGGGCGGCCAGCATGACCCGAGAGATAGCGACGCACGAGCAAATGTTGGCGAATCCCATGAAAAGCAGCGCGATAATGGCGAGCGTGATACCCGAACGGGCAAAGTTGGACGGCAGACCCAGTGTACCGATGCCGTACACGGTACAGAAGAAGTTGAAGGAGATCTTGAGGTCCTCAGATGTGAAGAACGCCATAGTGTTAAACTGTCTGACGGTCTCGACTCTTGTGTTAAAGGGAACACTACGGCTAGACCGGAGCAAAACGAGAAGTGGACGTGGCTGACAACAGATGCGATGCAAAAAGGCTCACGGATCATTAATCTCCCGGATGTGCCAGGAACCACTTGACCTGCTCCAGTCATGAAGGCTTGCCAATCATCACACACACAAGCACGTGTGGGCAACGCTGACTGGGCAGTTTGTCCTGCTGCGATAGGTTAAGTCGGCGGCGCCGGCTCCATATTGCTGGTCATAGACCGTGGTGTCCAAGTGCATCGAAAGTCTCACCAGGTGACGCGGTGCCAGGCCCGACACCGGATTGGCGAGACTCCTCCCCGTCTCTTTGTGATTTGATACACAAGAGACAGACCCTGTAGACGAGAAGATGTGCAAACTGTACAAAGCTGAAGTATCGTACACTTGTTCTTTGTATGTCGCGAGCAGACATACGGTTCCGGTGCAACATCGGATCCCTTTGTTTCGTTATCCCCGTAGATTAAAATTCCAGACTGCATGAACGTTTTGCATCTCGAACTTCAAGGTGCGAGCGTTGACCCCTATCGTCGCGAGCCTGCATCGTGGTCAACAACATTGCATCACCGTCAAGGGTGGCCTCGTCAATAAGACCGAGTAAAGCAACTTCGAAGATGCGACGCACAACTTCTGTTTTGGTGGTCTGCAAGAATCGATGACGATAAAGTGCGGGGGGAGGATGGGTTTTGCCATGGGGGACGCAACCGCAGGGGATGCGCCAGAACCCAACGCTGGCTTTGTAGCGCGATGCAACAAGATCGATACCAAAGGCTTGACCCAAGCAGGTCCAGCGCTTCGTCGCGGTTCCGGTGCAGTCGCTGGCATCGAGGCGCTTGGGCGCTAGCGTTCCTCCCGCTTATCAGGGGCTGGCTTGCTAAGAGCCTGGAGCAAAACCTGCCTTCGCATCGCTACTAACCATGTCACCCGTGAGGTGAAGCTCGCACGTGACTTGTTCATCCGCGTCAGCTCAGCCGTGTCAGATGTCATGGAACCGGATGTCCGTGTCCTCCAAAGTCCGTGTCAACGGCATTTGTCGACGAAAAAGTTTTTCAGCAGTTGATTGGCGAGCGAGAGAGGGCAACGCTAACGATTCCAAGACGGCAGCAATGTCGTGCAGCTCTGCGCCGCTAGTCGTAACCTTCATGATGTAGGCTCCCGAAAGTTGACACTTCGATGTAGGCTACATCGAAGTGTGAAGCTTTGCAAGCCGTGTCACCTTGCACAGACGAGAACTTCAACACCGTTTGCACGGAGCTTCAGGCGTATTCCAGGTCATTTGCACCATTCGATTTATACTGCTTGCCGGGGAGCTCGAATCATCCCACAACGAATTGCCCAGCTTTAGTCAGCACCAGAAGCTCTAATTCATACAATACAAAAATGAACATTCAATGTACATGTATGCATCACTGCTCTGCAATACCTCTTACTGGTATTCACATGTCATGTCAACATTTTGTAGACGAGCATCGACCTTGAAGTGGTGAATCAAACTTGACAATTTACGTTTCATACACCATTGTAGCCATTTCGGACAAGTACATTGTTGAAGTTGTCAACTTGACGATTCAATGGAAAAGAGCCTTTGTTTTTATTTTTCTGAGCAATTAATATACAGCACTGCTTTGCTAGCAACGGCAAATGAGTGAAGCTGCTTACAGGAAGTATGCACCGACGGCCAGGACGGTAGCAGCAGCTGCGCCCATGGTGATCTGAGACGCATCGCTCGAGCCTGAAGCACTGGCCGAAGCTGAAGCCGCCGTAGAGCTCGAGTCACCCGTGGACGACGACACGGTGGTCGGCGAATCCGAAGACGAATCTGTCGTCGATGTGGTTGAGCTGCCTGCGTCCACCAAGCCAGTCGAGCTCGAGGAGCCCACCGACGTGTCGATCGTAGCGCTTCCAGTCGTGCCGACGGTGGGAGTAGCGCCGCCCGTTCCGGAGGCAGCCGTGGTGGCGCCAGTGTCGGGTGCAGCAGTCGCGCTGGTGGAGGAGGCGACACCTGTGGCTGCTGTAGCGGGGGTCACTGCCGGAGTCGTCGTACCAGTGGTGGCCGTCGAAGTGGTGGCAGCCTGTCCGGAGACGCCAGCGATAGCGAGGGCGGCGATGATGAGGACCTGGAAGAACTTCATGGTTGCTGAAAGTGGGGTGGGGACGAGGCTTGTGCACCTGAAAGTGGATATGAGAATGAGGAGTTGCCTTAAAGCGGAGCAAGTTGTGTCACTGAGGGAGAGGCATGGTCCAGAATTCGCAGCTCTTTCGCTGGTTTACCATGCGACCACCAGTTGTGGCTTAACCATGTGAGCCTGGTTCAACCTGTTTCTACGGATAAAACACCGCCCGCTATCAACATGTGTCGTCGAGCTTGAGCAGGGCGTGAAGCATATTCACAAACTGATGCACCAGCGTTGACCAGGTGAACCTTTGGCGACCTACTTAAGCTTGGCCATGGCGGTCGTAGTCTTGGTGGTCATCGTCGTCTTTTGCACATGGATGATGTTGGGGACCGCATTTTTGCGAGGTGTGGACGATCTGGTGACGCGGTCGCTGACTCCAACTCCACCTTCCGGTTGCAGCACGTCCTCAACATACTGCACACTGTTGTCATCAGGAAAGCCCGTGGTATGTGGGAAGTTGATGAGGTATCCGTCACTCACGTTGAAGTGGGTCATGTAATACTTGAGTTGCTTCATGTGGTCCGTTTTAAGTCCCGTCACGACAGCTTTGAGCTCAAGGATCACCGGCTTGTCCAGTTTCAAGTACAGATCCACGCGTCGAGTAGCGATATTCTGTCCTTTATACTCTACACGGATCCTCACCTCGGAGAAGACCGTCACTCCTCGATCTTCAAGCTCCAGAGCCAGAGCTTGTTGGTATGTGGCCTCGAGGTTGTAAGGGCCGAGGACACGGAAAACCTCATTGCAAATAGCTGGCAATTCCTCTTCGAGTTGACTAGAACGTGTGATTCTGGGTACATCCTTCGGTAAGGCACCTCTTGGCTCTCCAAAGGAGATTTTGTGCAGATTCTCCGTGATCTCCGTGACAACGTCGCGGGGTTTGGTCTTAGTGTTTTCGTGCTCGTGCTCTTGTTGGTTGTTGCCCCGATCATGCGATGGCAATGCCTCGCTTGAAGTGGCTTCATCTTGCTTGTGCGCTTTGCTTCGGGTGTTCATCTTGATGGAAAATCTTAGAATGCGATCTTCCTGCGGCTGGTGACGAAGTTATCTGGGTTCATTCACTGGTGGCAAAAGAGAAGGTTGCAGGTGGGAGTGTTGGTAACCTGAGATAGAGCAGTTGACAATGCATGCACCCAAATCCTTCAGGCGGACAGTGACTACCGGTACGTTGCAACAGGTTTGTTATTAAATGAATGTCGGCCCTTGCCCGCCAGCACTGTAAATGGCTACAGGAAGAAAAACGGGGCTCAGAGAAGTGCTAGGGTCGTGCATCCATCGGTGCGATACTGGTGCAGCCACTGCACATCCCCGAGGTGACCATGACCCGCTGCGGTGTCCATCGCTTGCGTTGTGCACGCCCCGCCGTGTTCAAGCCCCCACTGCACTGCCTGAAGATATTCCTTTCCAGCTGCTTCATCCAAACTGAGGGGACTACCTATCGAAGAAGCGATGCCAACCAGACTTTTGATCATTTCAAGATGACCTCCTGAAATTGCACTCTGGGCTGCATTTGCCACAGATGGACGCAGAGAATCCGCTCCGATAATCTCTACGATCCACGATGCGATCTCAGTGTTTCCGTTTCCAGTCGCAGCTTCAAGCAGCAAACCCACACAGTCGCTCAAATTTGCAGGTGGCACCAATCGCTTGTGCAGCCATTTCAAAGCATCGAGCTTGTTTCCGCGAGCAGCGGCGAGCATTGCTGGCTTGATGCAGACACCACGCTTATCATGCACCAACACTTGCTCCAGAATACTTAGATGCCCCTTAGTAGCCGCAGCTTCGACGGCCTTGAAAATGCCACTGCGACTGTCAACAGTAAACCGCTCCGACACAATGTTACCAAGCAGCCATCGCACCAACTCCGTGTTCCCACGCTGCGCTGCATTAACCAATTCAACAGAAAGCTGAGCTTG